>BSBK01010646.1:0-119316 GCA_027943335.1 Chamaecyparis obtusa | reverse complement strand
TAGAAAGATTT
Source organism: Chamaecyparis obtusa (assembly GCA_027943335.1). Taxonomy (NCBI): domain Eukaryota; kingdom Viridiplantae; phylum Streptophyta; class Pinopsida; order Cupressales; family Cupressaceae; genus Chamaecyparis; species Chamaecyparis obtusa. The sequence continues at coordinate 119,305 of BSBK01010646.1, read as the reverse complement.
TAATAATGTTAATTACACAGTTTAACATATACTAATAAATATAAATATAATATTATTTAAAAAATAAAGTATCTAATAAATTACATTATATAAGTATTATATAATAATTATACTATAATGTGTATTATATCAAATATTATATATATTAAATAATTTATTATATATCTTTTAAGCATATACTATTTAAAATATTATACTTTTTTTACTCTATTATATTTATTTAATATTTAAAAATTTACATTTTAAAATATGATATATAATTCTTAATATAACTACATACATATAACATATAATATAGGATTAGAATGATAATTTATTACCTACTTATGAGTTTTTGGTTTATAAAAAAAATGAATGGAAAAATGGAAAATTTACGAAAGATTATTCTTCAACATTGTATTTATGAAGTTTTATTTCATACGATTTCTATTTTGTTAAAGAAAATTATTAATGATAAAATAAAATTTCAAAATTATAAAAAGTACCCATTATTATTTTCCTCCTTTCTTTTAGGTCGTATCAAATAAAGTCCGCTAACTATCTATAGAGTGTAACTATTAAAGAAGTATCCATGTGGGGAACGAGAACTTATCGGTAGAAAAGGTAAAAATAAAAAGAAAATTGAGATAATGAAAAAGGCAATGGAAAAATTAATGAAGATGATTCTTTCAATCGTCTTGCATCTTTCTACATTGTTGTAAACTGTGTGAAATTTCTATTGTAGTCGTGAATTATTAATCTTCTAACTTATATAGATTATTTGACTGTTAAAAATTAATTCACCATAAATATTGAAAACTAATACAACTTCAACTTTAGAAATAAAATTAAAAAAATAAAATATGCAACATAATGAACACGGTATTTTTGGACAAATTGTCCCTGGAAAACTCCGAAGGGAAAACCAGTATTGTAGATGAGGAATTTATATTAAGCTTTGGTAAATTAAGAGATAAATAAACCACTTATCTCTTAATGGTAGTGCTATCACCACATCCTTTCTATCACTGCAATACTATTCACGAACACTAAAAATTCATTTTCTATAACTGTAAGTGCTTCTCAAGTTTGTCCTCTCCAAATGCCTGATGAACCCCTTTTATACTACTCTCATTGGAAATGCAATGGCCGAGATTTATTCTCAATCAATAGTTGAGATAAAATTATACTCTACCAAACCCTAACTAAATGGTTTCTAGGTGTCTCTAAAAGAGTCATTTAATTAAATAAATAATTATCTCAATTCTAACAAATTTTCTAGAAACAACAATTATTTACTAATTTCTAGATAATCGAGGGAAGTTTTCCAAGCTACCCAACTAACAAATTGTTGATGAACAAAACAAGGTCACCCATTCCAAATAAAAGTGCATTCATCATAAATAATTCAAATTGAAATATATTAAATATAATCATTTTTAATTAATTAATAATTATAATACATGGTACATTATTGGTATTATGTAGACAATGGAAATTTTTTAAAGGTAGAAAAAATAAAATTAACATATCAGTCTTTAGGCCAAGATTTTAAAGAAAAAGATCAACAAATATCTTGTAAATTGATTGGTGTTCATGTGATGATAATTTGATGGCTCTCCTATCTTGTATATGGTTTTCATTGTCTATGTTATAACTTCATTGCTAATCTTATAAGGGAGGAATAAAAGTTAATTCAAATGGGTACTTTGAAATGTACTAAGGCAAAAGCTCTAATTGAAGAAATGAGAAGAAACAAAAATGTGAAAGGAGAGGGAGAAAAATACTTTTAATGACAAAGAAGGGAAGAAAAAAGACAAAATTGACAACTTCAAAAAGGATAACTCATCTCAACAAAGTAAATCAACTATGAAGAGAGTTAAATGTTCCTTTTGTAACAAAACTAGTAATTAAGAACATCAATACATGAAAAAAAATTGAGAACCTCACTTTTCTACTAAAAAAGAATAATATTGAGGTAATAAATTATGTGAAAGCTATTCTTCAAATCAAGAAATTTTCAAGGACAAAGATAAATTTAATGGAGGGGTCTTTTTTCCTCAAGGGATTATAGATCCTAGTGCTACACATCATATGGGTTCTTAAATGGATGTGGATTCTTCCAATCTTAAGTCCAGTCCCAATAATTCAAATGATTCAACATATGAAAGTCATATTCAAGCAGATTTTCAGGAACGGCCACATGCTCTTCTTGGTGTGAAATATACATTAGCAAAATCATCATCTTTTGGGGGAGTCTTAAAGGCTTCTTCATTTCTTATCTCTTCTTTGGAGGATAGTTTTTTCCAACTGGGTTTTCTATCTTTCTCCTTCTATGAGAGATTTCATTGTACATGGATACCTCACCAGGGTAGTAACCAAGACTCATTTTTTATCTTGTGCTCCTAAGTTATGCTTAAGGGGGGGTATTAGTGTATATATCTAACTTATTTACACTTAGGTTTTTTAATTATTATTAGTCATACATGATCATTTAACATTTGTCTACACAAGTTGTCATCATTTATGAGTTCTCTAGAGATGTGTTGAGTTTATTCAGACACATCATCCTAGTTGAGTGGGTTGATTTTTGCCACCACTCTTGGTTGAGGACTCCATCCCTGATTTCTACATTGCATTTTCACCTATATGTACTCACCCCCTTTTCATTATTCAAGGGTCAACTTTTGGCTCTCATTTTGTATTATGTGCTTCATTTTTATATCTAATAGATCTTAGATTCTATAGAAGGAAATGAGACCTATTATTGGTCTACACAAAAATCTATGCGTAACCTCTTTGATCTAATGTTATGAAAGAAAGAGATTAGTAAGGCTATTTATTTTAGATGTTTTAACTACCAAAAAGGTGGTAGGATAATTTATACAAAACTTGACAGATTCCATATAAATGGAGATTTATTTAGCTTTTAAATGTTTGAGGATGCAGGAGGAGTCAATATTAGCTGATCTATACTCTTTATGATCACCTCAACATTAATATAGAGATTTTAGTTATCAAATCCAATAATAACCCTTCAAACAAGGATAATAATTTCTTGCTTAATGTTAATTTTCTGTGAGGCCCACCTTCGGCCCACATAGTGATCCTGTGTTATGCATATCAGCCTATCTTTTTTATTATGTTTCTTTCAGAGATACTTGGACTCTGTCGACTACTGTTATATTATGTTTGACTCGTTGGACTGTTCTTTTGATGATTCTGCATATGGGATCCATGATGTGTAGATTTGGTTTATGTTTTTATATGATGTTTTGTGAACCTGATGATCTTGATGATATTTAAATTACGTTATGGAATTTCTTTTGAATTATGCAATCAAATCATGAATATTACATGCAATTGAAGTATGAGTTGAATTATGCAATTGGATGATTAATTTTCGCTATATCATATATGGTTATTTTAATGGTTTTCTTTCTTGAATTACTGATGCTGCATTTAGGTATTGCAGGTGGAAGGACCATGGAAACACATTCGGGGAAATCACATTGAACGTAGGGTAACCAGTTAAACCAAGGCCCCGTCTATTAAGAGACCTGAGGCCTCGTTGTTAAGTATTTATATTCGTAACAGTAATTTGAATGATTGTGTGTTTTAATGTTGTGACATTGGACGTACCTTTCGTGAAATGTTATTTTGTAAAGTGTCGCTTGGCACTAATGTTAAATGTTATCAAGGTACGTCGTGTGTTATGGGAGAGCACTTGCTAGGAGTTTTAGGGAAATCTTAGCACACCTTTTTGCCATAGGAACCATAATGCAGTTTCCATTCCCCATTTCCGATCTTTTTCCTCGACATGAGTTTAGAGGGTTAATAGTGGCCTTAGTAGATAGTTTTATGCTAAATTTGTTAACCCATTCAATGTACCCATGGGTTAGGGGTATTTTCACCTTTTTAGAAGCCTAAAATTGACTTTATGACCCTTTTAAAATTTCATATTCTATCTTGAGCGAAAATTGCAACTTGCTTGATTGAACCTTATTTATGAGGTTAGGTGTGGAAGCCCTATTTAGAGGAATTTTTGGCTAAGGATGATTCATTCACCCATTCTCTATTTTTAGAGAGTTTCCAGAAAGCTAGAGGAAAAAGCTTGAAGCTTGGATTAGGGCTCAACAAAATTCTTCCATAGCTTTGGACTTGAGGTAGGAAATCATGTGCTCTCTTTGTTTTTATGAGATGTTTGTAATTGTGATCTTGTTCTTGGCTTCCCATGGTTGGTCATGGTGGTAGCTTGTATTGTTTTGTGTTGTGTTTTAGCTCCCCATGGTTGGTCATGGTGAGAGAAAGCTTGCAAATGTGTTTCTTCATGTAATTGGATTTTGGGTTGTTTACTCTTAGATTCACTCACCCTTGGGAGGGAAGAGAAATCAAGAGGGGGTGTGGGAATGGAGGCAACTCCATGTGTAGAGTCTCCTCCATGTGTGGGGAAAGATGAACTTGGGTGAGTGATTTTCCCCAAGAAACCTTGCATTTAGCCTTTGTGGCAATGGGGGTATAAGGAGGGAAAATTGGCCATGTGTGCCTTGTATGTATTTGAGAAATATGGGTCCATGTGTGGCCTTGTTTTATTATGCAATGGTTATCTGCATGGTTTTGTCTACCCACACCCTATAAAGGAAATTCATGGAAATTCCTTAGTTTTCTTCTTGAGGGAATTTGGGATTTTTACCAATGTTTATAATCTTGTTGTGTTTGTGTGTGTATGATTGTATCCTGTTCATTGTGTTCTCCCCAAGCTTGGGGGTGGTCTCATGAGAGGCCTTGGATGGGAGGAGAGCTCCCATGGTCTTTTCCTTGCCTTGTTTTTACTTGTAGAAATTGAAGTCAGGATGTATGAAGATGAAGATGTTAGAAATTCTTGCCTTGATGTTTTTGAATGAGGAAATCACTCCATGATTTGGATGCATTGTTGTAAATTTTATATGATGTAATTCTTCTTTCTTTGGAGCACTTGTAAATTTGTAAATTTAGAAAGGAAAATAAGAAAGATAAGCATGTTGCTATAATGATCTTTCACTATAAAGATTGATGTATTTAGTAGATGTATTTATTATGATACTCATGTAAAGGAAAGCAAGCATCATTTTGAATATTGCAATGTTATTTTAAAAATTTAGGATGATGTAAATTTCAATGGAAATATAGATAATGAAAAGTTATGTAATTCATATTATGGATAAGATGAATACTTGCTTGTCTCTTAAAAGACCTTAATCTCTCTCTACCATTGAAATTACTCTCTTAATTATTGCAATGAGTTCTTCAAGTTGATAGAATCTAAATTGATATGTTATCATCACTTATTTGAATGAAATAGGAATATTGTAGTCTCTATTAGATGTTTTTAATTGTCTAAGAACATTGGAAATAAACTCTGTATAAATGTTTTATATCACTCTTTTAGTTCTATAAGATGGTGATGAAACAGCTATGAAATATGAATGAATTGTTAATATTAGATTTACAATTAAACTATGATACTCATGAATGAAATACTATCTAATTTCAATATCCTAAACTCCACATTCCACTTAAGAAACCATCTAATTCTCAATACTATGATCTCATAAGTTTTCAAAAAAAAATAGCACTCTACAGCAAACTTAAAGAGAGCAAAATGCTCTCTGGATTTTGTATGGGAAAGAATTCCCATACAAAAATCCATCCACAGTCATATTTTATTATAAAACTTGCCACCTTTGACATATGCAAATAAAATAAACTTTAATTCAAAATATCACCACTTACCCTATTTACTTCTTCCCCTTCCCTAGGCGCAGGTGTAAAGAGAAACAAAGTCTTTGTCTTTATTGCACTTTAATCCCATTGGACAGAGGGAGTGTCCTTGATGCAACCTCACACATCCACTACACTCCCATTTCCTTTACCTTCCCCAAGGACTCACGCAGGTTCTTTTGATTTAAAGAAGTCTTAGTAAACAATGAAGTGGAGGTACGTGGCCCAAGGTTTTGTAAGGGCTGTCAGATCTAGCTGATAATAGCCCCTCCTTGACTTGCGCTCCCTTAGGGGAATTGTTCCAAACAACATTGAATGCATTTCATCATTCCTCCATGCGTACTCCAAGGTCAATAATCTTGGGAGATAGCTGTTTGATGTGATAGAAGTGGCCATTCCTTGGGGCACGTAGGTGGAGAGAGTAGAAAAGGCTAGTTGATAGGTTAGTTAGTTTGATAGGATGTTTAGTGTAATGAAAGGTATTTTAGTATGTAGTTAGTTTATAATTAGTTTGTTAATAAAGTTAGATTTTTAGATAGTTAGTTTGCTAAGCTAGTTTAGGGGTTAATAAAGGTTGTTAGATAACATGTGATATTATGTTTGTTTTGTTATATTAATTTGTTATTTTTAATTGATGTTCAATATTGATCTTATTTTAGTATGAAGAACTCATTAGTTGATATATTATAATTTATTAATTAATTAATATATTATAATTATTAATTAATAATATTTTTGTATAATATTTAAATATAATTATTGATTAAATATCAATGAATTATATTTTCTAATTTGTAGAAAATTATCACCTTTTAAAAAAAATTTGTTGGTTGTGTTTTGACCCAACTTTTGGGCATCACATTTTCTCAATGATGAGGAGTAATGTGACACATTCCTTACATTGACCAAAATAAACCAATGGATGTTTAAGCATAATATAACTATTGAGAGATGAGAGAAAAAAAATTAATGGCTAGGTGATTCTACAATACTAGGTTACACTTTTTGGCCTAGAACTTGACACCAAAAAAATAATTTCACACCAAGTCGTTACTCTCTAACAATTATAATAGCTAAACCATTAAGAACTTTAAGATGAAGTAAACTACTCATTTTGTGAGATTTTTTGTGTGAATTTTAAATATATATATTTTTTTAAATGAAAAATAAATTGTGCAAATTTTAATGTAACTTTTAAAAATTGAATTCTTACAATAATCAACATTTTCTAGAATTGACATTTACTATGTATGGCATAACAGTTTTGTATAGAAATAATTAAATTCTAAGTTTAAAATATAGATTTATAGGAACATTATCTAATGTATGAATATTTTTTCATAATTTCTTGTTGTGTATATTTTTTTAAGGTAAATTTTGAAGTAAGTGTAAATTTAATTTGGATAGAGACATATTCTATAATGCATAGCCTTTTTTATTCATTTGACTCAACTTCTTCTTTGTGTTTAGAAATTAGGATATGGATACCTAGAGAAAATATATTTTTTATAAAAATAAAGTACTATATTTTCCAAATTTTCAACATGTGTGATAAAAATACCTTAATGTTCGATAAAAAAGGCCTACTATCAAAAGAAATAAAAATTAAATATATTAATAATATTATACATATATTTAAAATTATACTTTTTGGAAGGTTAAAAACAAGGACATAATACATATGAAATATAACTTCTAAATGAATTCATTTGATTTTCCAAAAGCTAATGTAAAAGTGATTTTTTGTTAGCATTTTTATAGCTACGAAGGAGACCCCATTGCAAGTATGATTTAAGAGTAAAGAGGCCCTATCAAAGAGAGTTTGGTTTAAGAGTCTTTAATCTAAATACTTTTTAATTAATTCCTTACAATGGGACCTCTCAAGGCTCAAATCATTATATTTTCTTAAAAATATGTGATTTCAACAAAAACTAGGATGCTTAAAAAAGTGTAACCCAATATTGTGGGATGCCTCGACTAGAAGATCACATTTCTAATAGTTGGTAAGAAGAACTCCTTAGATATTAGAAATAAATAATATGGCCTAAATGATGAAATCCTTGAAATTTAAAAAATAATTAAAGAATAACCTACTAATTTATATATCAATGATGATCTAATAAAGAAACAAATGCCTTTAGAAGATTTAAAAAATAGAAAATACAAATTTTGAGAGTCAAAACCAAGCTTAACTACACTAAAAATGGTGACAAAGGGACTAAATTTCTCTTCAATCTTCTGAAACAAAAGTAAGTTAGAGAAATAATTGATAAAATCTATGAGGATAAAAGAGTGGCACAAAATAAAAAATAGATACAATGCATCTTCTTGGAACTCTATAAAAATATATTCACCTATAAAGATAAGGACCCTCAACATAAAGAAACTAGAGACTTTATAGTGCTTTAATCAGTGTCCACTTATATCTTATTAATTTCTTAACTCTTGAAACTTAACTTGATTGCTTAAGTACTGAAATGAACATCAATATGAACAAGATAAACAATCACAACACACAACACCAATATGGTTACAGGGAAACCCAAGTAGGTAAAAACCCCGATGGGAATTGACACCCACTAAGAACTGCACTAGTTTTTTATGATCCTTGTTAGAAGATCTACAACCCTGTTAGGAGTTATTCTTTACAATGCTTTTAGTACAGTGACCTGGTCAAAGGTCAGACCCTATTAGGAGTCTTTTACAATAACCCTGTTAGGGGTGGGGACACACTGTCCTAGAGCTCACTACTCAAGTGGTGAAGGCTACAACCTTCTGATCTCAGATACACAGTATATCTGCTAGATGAACTGTTGTTGTGACACTGCTTGTCTGATGAGTTCCTTTTGTGCATTGATGCTTTAGCTCCTTGTAAAAATCTAACTCATTATATCTTCACTTCACATGTCTCTGATCTTCTTGTCTTATCTCTATTTTCATTCTCTCTGCCTTATTACAAAGGTGTATCTTATATTTATATGTGCTAACAAAGCAAATAACTAGATTGGCCTATAACTGATTAGATACATTGCTTCCAAGTGAATTATCTCAAGAATGTTTAGAAAAAAAGATGTTTTCATGTCTAAAAACTAATTACAATAGGTGCATATCCTTTAAAAAACATTATTATAACCGCTAATCAAAATACTAATAGTCAGCTACATACTTTGTTCTGTTCTAGTGTTCACTGTCTGTACCACTTCAACTGTCTGTATCTTCATCATACCGTCTCATCTAATCATGCTCTCTTAGACTTAGCATGAATACTCACTTGCCATCTTAACTTCAATGGCACATACCATAACTCAGTCATACACACATGCGCTGATGCTCTGATCTACTAGTGCTCTGCTAACTATCCAGTCTTCTATACTTAGCCATATTCTGACCTTATGATAATGTGCACTGACTCCAAAACTCTATATGACTTTGTTTCCATATTGAAAACACTATATCTAGTCATATACAATAGTATAGTCAACTTGCCAACAATCTCCCCCTTTGTCATTAATGGCAACAAAAGAATATGGAGAAGTTACTAACTGTACCCTTATACAAAATTCTTTAATATATACTCTAACTTATATCTCCCTTATACTGTGTACTATACTTCTTCTTTACATCATATATAATAATCCATATTCTACATACAATAATCCCCATGACAAAGGTGCTCAAAAAAGTGTATCTACAAGTACTTACAAAGAAAGTACATTCAGATAAGCAATTTGCAAGTTCTGGATCTCTTGTTTCCAAAATGCTATCAGTGCATTGACAATCTATAGATGGGTGCATAAGGCATATTGTAGCTTCTCCATATTTTCTAGGTCTATACTTGAACCTTGATCATATGTCACCATAGTAGCATCAATCTCCTTGATGTTCTAATTAAGTACATCTAGAGAGGGCGCAAGAGCATTCCTGAGCTATGTTTGCCTTGCCCTTATCTTAGACATCTCTTTATTAGCCTTTTCTATTTTGTCTATCTACCCCTAGTACACAATATTACACATGTTCACATTGGTGGAGGGATCTTCTACTGATTTCCTTACATTGTCAATCATTGCTTCTACTTCCTGAATTTTCTTGTAGTGATCACTAGTTAGCTTATCCTGGTTCACACAATCAGCAATGATCTTCCTTCCTTTAGTTATGAACTCCTTCAAGGATGCTTGACCAATATTCAATGAACTGAGGTTAAGTGTAAAGTTTCCAACTAGTTCACTCAATCTTTTCTTCATATATTTCTATTCTACAACTTGGGATGTAGATTCTTCCAAGCTAGAAAAGTTTGCTTTGAAGTTTGTCAGTATGGTAGTGACATCATCAACTAAATGAACCTTAGACACTTTCCTTTCTGAAGGTAGAAAGTTGTTCAAAATGTTGACTGATTCAACAAAAAGAGGGTTCCTCATCACTTTCTTCTCTTTTTCTTTCTACATAACTAGGACACTAATCTTAATCAAGTCTTCTTTTCCCCAAGAGTCCAAGCTTGTGGTGTCTAGTGTCAAACTTGACAACAATGATGCTGAGGGTAAGGAAGTGATAGGAGTGTTGTCCATCACTTCTTGCTTTATCTTCATAGGCATTTCAACTGATGGCTCATATGTTGGTTCACTTCTTTTTACCTCTTCTTCTCCTTTCTCCTCTTCTACCTTTTCTTTTTCATTTTCTATCTTTTTTTCTATCTCCTTTTCTTCTTCTTCACCTGTTAGATCCTCTATTAATACTTCTTCTTGTAGCTTAGGTGAATTGTCACCGCATAGAATTTCAATCTCATGTGTTCTCACAAAGGCTTCCTCAAACTTATCCAAGTCTTTATCTGTGGCTACCCTAGCTATCTCTACATTATCAATGATGATTGTGTCATCGTTTTGTGTCTCAGTTATGGGTGTAGACTTCACTACCTCTATAGGTGTTACCACTGTAGGCACTGAATCCTGAGGACCTATTACTGGTACATTGGTGTTCTTTGACTCCTTGGTGTCCTTAGAGGGCACTTGAGTTGTGGGTGTAGTAGGTGGGTACATGTGCCTATCCATAAAAACTTTCTCAAAAGCTTTCTCAGTCTCTTTAGCTACCAACTCAAAGTTCTTATCCATTATGTGCAGTGTTCTCAACTTTTTTCTGAGGTGTAGCTTCACCATATCTAACAATAAAATTTTCTCTTCTAGGGAACATATAGGGAGGCTTTCATCTATAATCTTCTCTCTTATTCTTAGATTCTCCTCAATAGCCTATCTTTTCAAGAATTCCAAGATGTTCCACACATTGTCCGAAATCACTATCTTGAGTTCTAAGACTGTCTTCTTGAACTTGAGCATGTTTTTTATTATCATTCCATGAATTTATGATTTTTCAATCTCATTGTATCTCTCATAGAATTTTCCTATCTGATCTATTCTGCCTTCAACAATAATCCTTGTTCTCAAAACTTGAAGAATAGGTCTGAAACCTACCTCGGGAGGTGCTTGAGAATTCTTTTTCTTACTTCTGGTTGTCCGCGAGGATGGGTGACTTGTGCTGGTTTCCTTCTTCCTCTTTGGCATGCTTTTGTATTCTAGAGGTGATGTGGTATCTAGATCAATTGTCTCTTTGGGAACATGAGGGATAACATTTTTTTTACCCTATTTATCCTTTGGATCATTAGACTTCTCAATCTTTACTTTCTTCATTTTAGGATCATCTTTCTTAGCTTCCATTATGGATGTGCTCCCAATATCCAATACTATCTTTTGTTCTCATGCTTTGTCTAGGTCTGCCTATGTTACACCATGAATTTTGAGTATCTCAAATGTAATCTTAGAGGCTTTCCTCTTAGTTGTTGCATTGTTTAGAACTGCATCAACTTCCCTTATCTTTTCTTCATAAGTACCCCACCTAGGTTCATTGGGGTCATTAGGTGTTGATAGTAATACTTTTGCATATGCTTCTAATATTGGTTCTTCTACCTCATAGCCAAGTGGATGGATCCACTTTGTTCTAGGCTCAACTACTTCCATACATGTTATGTCAGTTTCTACCATAAAGCAAATGCTATCTTTGTATTTCTCAACAATACTCTCTGGTATCTTGTACCTCATCTACATTTTGATCCTGAATGTCTTCAATTCTAGCTCCATGTAATCCTTCAAAGTGCTCTTAGTAGATGCCTTAAGAGATATTTGAGGCATTATAGGTATACTTTTGTCTAAGTACAAATCTGAAACTTTTCCAAGTATATGGAAGTACATGTAAATGATTAAAGACCCAAACCTGAATATTTTGGTCTTATCATGCTTGATGGATTTAATGCTATCAATCAATTATGCGTGCAAGATCTCACACAAATTTCACTCTCCATTTTCCTTAACAATTTTGATTGCTGGAAGAATAGTGGCTGCCGACACACTATTCACCCTGTTAGTGTGCTGAAACTTGTAACCTAGTATCATAGACATCAATTTGATGTCTTTCTCTTCAATAGGCTCAATTTTCATACCATGCCTATCACTTCTAGACTTACATGCCTATTCAACTAATTTCCTTACATCCTTGCCCACTAGGAGAATGGCACATGTCCTAGAAAGGCATGTCATTTCATGAATAAGATCTACTGCTATTCTTACTAGGACTTTACCTATCCAAAATAGGTCATCATGGATTCTTCTTAACAAGATCTTGATCCACTTGGATTCATAAAACTCATATTTCATAGCATACTCAACAATGGGATGGTCTTCCAGATGTGCGAACTCATCTAGGAATTTTTTGACTGGTTTCATCATGGAATCAAGGTGCGATCTTATCCTATCAAGTCCAACTGGTTCCTTCTTATAGTATATGTATGCATGAATGTCTTCAACATGCATTACACCCATAGGGGTTCTTGAAAATGCACCTTCTAGGTCATCTAGGGTTGACTTAAAAGGGTGCCTCTTAAAAATGTATCTCTTTCTCCCAGAAACATCAAAGATGACTGGTGCAGCCATGAATTACTTGGTTTAATGCTTAGAATAGGATTCCAAAGACTTCTGAATCATCACATTAGACTAGGGCTTCTTAACTGATTAATTACACTTCTTCACTGGTAAATCAAGATTCTACACTGCACAATTCAACTGCTAAGGCTTCTAGGTCTCCAATCTCTCTAAATTGAATGCAATGAGTGATCTGTAAGTTTCTATAGATTATAAAGTGAAATTTATGCCATTAATGCTTGCTGCATAAACCAGAATTTGAATGAGAATTTCCAACTTCCATCTTGCAATCGATCAGGTAGTGTGCTCTTGCACATAACATCAAATGGTCTCCAACATGTTAAATCCAAAGGTGCATACTCTGAGGGTGAGTATATCGACTGCGTAGGGGTCTAGAGTTAAATTAGCTCCCCCTATGACCCTAAGGGTCATTCATCCAAATGTAGAGGGTGCGTTCATTGCAGATGCCTCCAATACATACTCATCGACCTTAACCTTTTTGCCTCTAACCAAATCAAGCTCGCATCTTTTTTAGCTTTCACAAACTTGACTTCTTCATTCAATATTGATACTTCTGGCTTTTTAGGGCTTTCCTGACTTTGCGTTCTTGATCTAAAAAACTTTGAGATGTGTCCAGCCTTGTTACAAGAATGATAAATAACTAGAGGCCTTAAATTTCTCGGTGCATGTATATGGGTTACAATTTTACACTTTCTTTCTAAGTGACCATTATAATTACATATCTGACATGTAATACTTAGAGAACTTCTTGCATTTGGTTGATTCTAACTTCTCTGATTATGTTGAGTCTTTCTCTTCTGATTTGTTCTACAATTCATAGCTCTATGACCAAATTTATTGCATGAGTAATGGTAACCATTGAAAGGTCTTACTATTTACAATCCCTTGCAATATGTCCATGCTTGTTACAAGCATAACAAGTTCATTCTATTGGCTTGCACTCATCCTTAGATGGTTCAACATTGTCTTCAGTGTCCTTAGCATCTGTAGTGTCTTCTAGTGCTTTCTTCCTTGCTCACATGTTATCAATCTAATTTTGTGCTTCATTAAATCCAATACAGTTGGTATCTCCTTTAAGCTTCCATGCATACAAATGTGACTCTATCAAATTAGAACTGGTGTGCAATTTCTCAATGTGATTCTTTGCCTCTTTCAACTCAGATTTCAAATTTTATTTTCTATTTCTTAGCTCCAAGATTTCCATGTTTACTTGTCTCATTTCTTCATTTAGTTGAAGATTCTCTTTGATCTGTTCATCATAAACTTCTTGATTGTTAGTTATCTTTTCATTAAAATCTTCAATATGATCTTTCAAAGATGTGTTCTCCTCATTCAGCTTCTTAACCATTTTCCCTAAATCACTGTTTAAACAATCTTTCAAATCTTTTCTTAGCTTCTTGATGAAAACTTGTGCACCACTGATTTTCAATTTCAGTTCTTCAACTTCTTTCTCAGATCTATCAAGGTCTTCAAGAGCTTCCATAAGATTCTTTTCTTCTTCTGAACCCATTGATCTCCTCAAGTGGTTAAATTTTTCTTCAGAGGACCAAAGCTCTGATACCAATTGTTAGGAAAGGGAACACTGAGGGGGGGGGGAGGGGGGGTGAATCAGTGTTCACTTATATCTTATTAATTTCTTAACTCTTGAAAGTTAACTTGATTTCTTAAGTACTAAAATGAACATCAATATGAACAAGATAAAAAATCACAACACATAACACCAATATGGTTATGGGGAAACCCAAATAGGTAAAAACCTCGGTGGGAATTGACACCCACTAAGAACTACACTAGTGTTTTATGATCCTTGTTAGAAGATCTGCAACCCTGTTAGGAGTTGTTCTTTGCAATGCTTTTAGTACAGTGACCTGGTCAAAGTGTTAGAAAGTTGGCTATACTAATGTATATGACTTAGTATAGTGTTTTCATTATGGAAACAAAGTCATATAGTGTTTTGGAGTCAACACACTTAAGGAGAAGATCAGAAATTGGCTATGTTGAAGACTCGATAGTTTACAAAGTACCTGAAGCTAAGAGCATCAACGCATGTACGTATGATCAAGTTATGGTATGCACCCTAGAAGATAAGTTTGTTAGAGTATATTCATGCTTAGTCTATGAGCGCATGATCAGTATGACAAAGTTACAGACAGTTGAAGTTACACAGTCAGTGTGTGCTAGAGAAGAATAGAGTAAGCAGCTGACTGTTGGCATTTTGATTTGTGGTTATATTATTATGATGTAAAGGCCATACGCCTATTGTAATTAGGTTACCAAAATGTAATTATGTTTTTTTTGGAAACACGCTTGAGCCAATTCAATTGGAAGCATTGTATGTAATCGGTTAAAGGGTTGACCTAGTTATTTGTTTTGTATGTGCATATAAATATGAGATGCACCCATTGTAATCGGCATGAGAGTTTTTATATAGTTGAGATAAGTAGAGCAGAAGTGTGTGAAGAGTTGATAAGATGTATTAGAGCTTTGCAAGAGGTCAAAGCATTAGTGGATCAAAGGAATTGATCAAACAAATAGTGTCATAGTGACAGTTCATCCAGCAGATATAGAGTGTATCTGAGATCAGAAGGTTGCAACCTTCACCACTTGAGCAGTGAGCTCTAGGACAGTGTTTCCACACCCCTAATGAGGTTTATTGTAAAAGATTCCTAACAGGGTCTGACCCTTGACAAGGTCTACTATACGTAATACATTGTAGAGCAACTCCTAACAGGGTTAAGGATCTTCTAACAAGGATCATAAAACATTAGTACAGAATATTAGTGGGTGTCAATTCCCACCGGAGTTTTTACCTATTTGGGTTTCCCTGTAACCATATTAGTGTTATGTGTTGATTTCATGTTTCATGTTTATGTGGATGTTCATTTCAATACTTAAGTATTTAAGTTCAGTTTAAGATTAAGCAAAAAGATAAAATATAGTGAACACTGATTCACCCCCCCTCTCAGTGTTCCCATTCCTAACAATTGGTATCAGAGCTATGGTCCTCAGCAAAGAAGTTTAACCACTTGAGGAGATCATGGACAAAGCAGAAATGAAACATCTGAAAAGAAATCTTGAAGCTGCTCTTGAAGACCTGGATAGAGCTGAAAAAGAAATTGAAGAACTTAAAGAAAAAGTAAGTGATGCTCAAGTAGTCATCAAAAGGCTAAGAAAATATTTGAAAGAATGCTCTGCCAGTGATTTAGGGATTATGATCAAAAATCTCAGTCAAGAAAATTCACCTCTAAAAGAATAGATTGAAGAATTAGATGATAAGCTGACTAACAATCAGGAAGTCTATGATAAACAGATCAAAGAGAACCTTCAACTGAATGAAAAATTGAGGCAAGAAAACATGGAAATCTTGGAGCTAAGGAACAATAAAGAAATCTTGGAATCTGAATTGAAATATGCAAAGAATCACATTGATAAGTTGCACACCAGTTCTAATTTGATAGAATCTCAGTTGTATGCAAGAAGAGTTAAAGGAGATACTAGCTACATTGGATACAATAAAGCACAAAATTAGATTGACAACATGCGAGAAAAAATGAAAGCATCAAAAGACACCTTAGATGCTAAGGAGACTAGAAGTTAGACTAAAGATCATGTTGAACCATCCAAGAATGAGCGCAAGCCAGTAGATCAAACCTGTTATGCATGTAACAAGCATGGACGTATAGAAAGAAATTGTATAGAGGTAAGACCTTTCAATGGCTATTGTTATTCATGCAATAAATTTGGTCATAGAGCTATCAATTGTAAGACAAGTCAAAAGAACAAGACTCAGCATAATCAGAGAAATCAGAATTAGCCAAATATAAGAAGTTCCCAGAATGTTACATGTCAGATATGTAACTATAATGGTCACTCTGTAAGACAATGTAAAATGGTGACCCATGTCAATGTGCCCACGAATATAAGGTCTCCAGTCATTTTTCACTCTTGTAACAAGGCTAGACACATCTCAATGTTTTGTAGATCTGGTGCAGGAGCACCTCAAACATTCAATTCAGGGTTAGAGATAAAGGAGATTTCAAGGAACCTCAAAGAAAATCAGGAGGATGGAATGCATGATCTAGGTCAATAGATCAACTGGAGGATCCTAGCACCTATCATGGGCTTCAAATAGTGCAATATTTTCTTATACTTGTAATGTCTTCAAAGGACCCATTTTATGTTTGTAATGTCCTTAAAAGGACTAAAAGCTTGATTGGAATGGACTAAGGCTGTCCAAATCTCAAATTATGTTTTAGAAGTCTATGTTGGGCATGGGATAGGTCTAGGATCTTAAAGAACTTTTAGTTAAGAGTCAAATATACAAATAAACCCTTTTGTTATTTAAAAATTCAAATTTTTGAATAATAATGGCTACTTAGCATTTAGAGGGAACTCATAGTTATAGTTTGTTTTGGGTTTAAACTATTCAACTCAATGAAAAGTTGATTGAGATAGTTATTAAGAATTTGTATAATTTGATAAGGAGTCTCTGTTATGGGACAAAGGAGAAAATTTTTGTGTGTGTGGGCTTGCAACAATGAGCAATAAAAAACTTTCCAATTTCTATAATTCCCTTCATTCTTGGAAGTTTAATTGATTGATTTGAGATTCATATGATTTGATAAAGTTTCTTTATCCATTTTAGTCACTTTTGGATGAATTTCATATTGTTTTAAAGTCACTATCATGCGAGTTGAATAACAGTAATCTTCCTTTAACTATTTTATTGTTACAATAGGGTTTTAAGAGAAATGGGGATCATTCCATGAGTATGAAGGCCTGATATTCATGGAATGAATTGATCTAACTTGTGTATATATAATTCTAAACATGCATATGTAGAGTCGAAGGAAATCAATGTGATCACAAGCTGAATAGTGGGAAAAATACAAAGAGTTTGGGTGCCAAGTATAGCAGTGGCTAATCTGGCCAAACAAGGGATATGTTTTATGTTGGGGAACATTATATAATGTTCATTTGATGGTGAATCCATCATCAATTTGATTTAGAAGTGTGTAGAACTAGGAGATTGAAGAAGCCCTAAAAACTAGGGTTGGAGGGCACCAAATTGGGGATTTCTATGTTGCAGAACCCTTGGAACAAATTCCTTTTGGATTTGAGCAATTAAAGGTATAAGAAGACATTGTCTAGGAGTTAGGAGTGCTAGGAGGTCTTGAACTTATACTTCCTTTGTAAATTGGGTCATTTTATGCATTGGGAAACAAGGTATCAGTCATGTATAGGTATATTGGTCCATGATAAGCATACACAATCTTTTGGTATGTTGAAGAACTCTAAAAAGGGTGTCGGTAAATGTTGTTATCTCATCAAGTGTTTTGAGAAAAGGTAGATTTAATCCCATTTTAAGTCTGCTGCAGGGTTATTTAGATAGCCTAATAGGTCTTTGGATCTGTTTGAGAGAATTTGTGCATTGGAAGCATGGGGATTGAATCAGAGTCTTAGAACCCCTTGATTCTAAGTAATTTAAATCCTATAAAACCAAATTCATCATTTTGAAGTATTGTGGAGGCCTTGACAAGTCAGATCCTTTAAACATTTGAGGTGGTTGATAGGCTAGAGTGCCTAAACCTCTAAAATTTTCAATTCTCATTGTGTTTTGAATACCACCACCCTTCCCTCTACATCAACTGGTATTAGATCCTAGGGAAAGGTCTTGTGGAGGTTGCATTGGTCTTGTGAAGTTGGTTCTTGAGTCCTTAGACAAGCCCTTACAGTTGAACTATCCTGGGAGGAGTAGCCCTAAGTTAATTTTTGCACCAAGTTGAACAAGTAACCATGGCTAATGGAGATGCTAGAGAGTTTCCCGTCTAGATGACCAACATGGAGTTGGCAAGGATTGTGAAGGAGCAATTGGCTGATAACAAGAAGCTTAAGGCAGCCCTAGATCAAAGAGACAAGGAGAGTCATGAAAAGGATAGATTGATGAGAACTATGATGGAGAAGATAGTAGCATTGGAGAATAGGGATAAGAGCATTAGGCAGGATGAAGAAGTAGTAGTAGAAGAAGAGGGAGGAGAAACCCAAGCAGAGGAATTGGTAGACCCTAAAGATGCAAGGATGGCTGAACTAGTGAAGGCCATAAAGAGTGGATATGTAAGGGTAAGGACAGACTTACCTATGTATGGAGGAAAAATGGATGATGAAGAACTGATAGATTGGTTTAGTGCAATTGAAAATTGCTTTGAGTGTGAAGGGATAGAAGAGAAGCACAAAGTGAAGATAGCAAAGTCTAGGTTGAAGGGACATGCTTTTTTGTGGTGGGATTATATCTAGGTAGATAGATGGAAGAATGGGAAACCCAAGATCACATCTTGGTATACTATGATGGACAAGATGAAGGAAAAATTTAAGCCAAAAGATTATAGAGTATAGTTGTACAAGAAGATGAGGGATTTTAGGCAAAAGGAGATGGATGTATAGAAGTACATAGAGGAATTCCACAAGCTTGATATTAGAGTAGATCATGAGGAAGAGATGGAAGAAAAGATTGCAAGGTATATAGGGGGGCTAAGGTTCAATGTCCAGGATGAACTTAGTCTTTCTACTCCAAGGTCGGTTGATGAATGCTATCAATTAGCCTTGAGGGCTGAAGAGAAGATAAGAAGGAGACAAGAGAATTAAAGAAGCACTAGAGGTGGATCTTCCATGAGAGGAAGAGAGAGAAGAGGTACTACTGATTCTCAAGGCAGCAATGAAAAGGATAAGGACAAAATATTTTCATAATCAAGAGGGGGTTATAGAGGTGGAAGAAGTGGAGGAAGAGGAAGTGGATTATTCACAGGAAGATGCTTCAATTGCAATGAAGTAGGCCATTAGTCCTTTAGGTGTCCTAAATGGAAGGAAGACAAAGGGAGAGATAGAAGAGTGAACTTGGTTGATGAAGAACCAAGAAAGGATGAGCAGAAAGAACCCATTGAAATTCATCCAGAAGAAGAAGAGTACTTGCTGATGGGAAGAAGAAATCAAGCACCAAAAGATCCAGGTATATTCAAATCAAATTATCTCATTCAAGGAAAGGTATGCAAGTTTATAGTTGATTCAGGGGAAAGTCATAATGTGTTATCTTATGAGGTTGTTAAGAAATTGAATTTGAAAACTTTTGCACATGCTGCTCCTTATTATGCTACTTGGGTGACTGAGGGTAAGAATTTTTTGGTTAAGGATCAAGTGATGGTTGAGTTTTCAATTAGGAGTTATAGGGACAAGGTATTGTGTCATGCCATGCACATGACTTGTGGGCATTTAATTTTAGGAAGAAATTGGCAATGGTCTAGGAGGACTGTACATGGTGGTTTCACAAACACTTACCTAGTGCATAAGGGTAGGATTAAATATAAATTGACTCCACTTACTGATAATACAATGCATAATGTGGTTATGTGTTTTGGTACAGAGGTCTTAGTGCAAGGTCAAAAGAAACCAATTGATATTGGTTGGAAGAAAGAGGAATGGTTGCAGGATAAGGGAGGGCAGGATAGTCTTAAGAAAGGTGGATTGTTGGCACCCATGTTTGTGGTGATTGGGATAGTCAAGTGTCCTATTAGAGGATAGGTAGATGAAGTTGTATTTTTGATAGAGAAAGGTCCAATGGAGTTTGTGCAGGGGTCTCAAATGCATGAGCAAAGCTATCATGAAGAAAAATAGTCACATCCAAATAAGTTTTTCTCTAACACTTTGTGTATGAATGCATGAAGTTTGAGGTAGAGGCATGTCACTTTTGGGGAGTGTGTCATCCCTAAATATCAGACTTCTATGAGAAAATATAGTGGGCATAAGCACAATAACTCTTGGGGTAAGAGTTCTTTGCATGGTGGGGAGTAGGGTGCAGGAGCACCTCAAACATTCAATTTAGGGTCAGAGATAAAGTAGATTTCAAGGAACCTCAAAGAAAATCAGGAGGATGGAATGCATGATCCAGGTCAACAAATCAACTGGAGGATCCTAGCACCTATCATGGGCTTCAAATAGTGCAATATTTTCTTATACTTGTAATGTCTTCAAAGGACCTATTTTATGTTTGTAATGTCCTTAAAAGGACTAAAAGCTTGATTGGAATGGACTAAGGCTGTCCAAATCTCAAATTATGTTTTAGAAGTCTATGTTGGGCATGGGATAGGTCTAGGATCTTAAAGAACTTTTAGTTAAGAGTCAAATACACAAATAAAGCCTTTTTGTTATTTAAAAATTCAAATTTTTGAATAATAATGGCTACTTAGCATTTAGAGGGAACTCATAGTTATAGTTTGTTTTGGGTTTAAACTATTCAACTCAATGAAAATTTGGTTGAGATAGTTATTAAGAATTTGTATAATTTGATAAGGAGTCTCTGTTATAGGACAAAGGAGAAAACTGGTGTGTGTGCGGGCTTGCAACAGTGAGCAATAAAAATCTTTCCAGTTTCTACAATTCCCTTCATTCTTGGAAGTTGTATTGATTGATTTGAGATTTATATGATTTGATAAAGTTTCTTTATCTATTTTAGTCTCTTTTGGGTGAATTTCATATTGTTTTAAAGTCACTATCGCGCTAGTTGAATAACAATAATCTTCCTTTAACTATTTTATTGTTACAGTAGGGTTTTAAGAGAAATGGATATCATTCCATGAGTATGAAGGCCTGATATTCATGGAATGAATTGATTTAACTTGTATATATATAATGCTAACCATGCATATGCAAAGTCAAAGGAAATCAATGTGATCACAAGCTGAACAGTGGGAAAAATACAAAGAGTTTGGGTGCCAAGTATAGCAGTGGCTAATCTAGCCAAAAAAAGGGATATGTTTTATGTTGGGGAACATTATATAATGTTCATTTGATGGTGAATCCATCATCAATTTGATTTTAAATTCTGTAGAATCGGGAGATTGAAGAAGCCCTAAAAACTAGGGTTGTAGGGCACCAAATTGGGGGTTTCTATGTTGTAGAACCCTTGGAACAAATTCATTTTGGATTTGAGCAATTGAAGGTATAAGAAGACATTTTCTAGGAGTTGGGAGTGCTAGGAGGTCTTGAACTTATACTTCCTTTGTAAATTGGGTCATTTTATGCGTTGGAAAATAAGGTATTAGTCATGTATAGGTATATTGGTCCATGGTAACCATACACAATATTTTGGTATGTTGAAGAACTCTAAAAAGGGTGTTGGTACATGTTGTTATCTCATCAAGTGTTTTGAGAAAATGTAGAATTAATCCCAGTTTAAGTTTGATGCAGCGTTATTTAGATAGCCTAATAGGTCTTTGGATCTGTTTGAGAGAACTTGTGTATTGGAAGCATGGGGATTGAATCAGAGTCTTAGAACCCCTTGAGTGTAAGTGATTTAAAGCCTATAAAACCAAATTCATCATTTTGAAGTATTGTGGAGGCCTTGACAAGTTAGATCCTTTAAACATTTGAGGTGGTTGATAGGCTAGATTACCTAAACCTCTGAAACTTTCAATTCTCATTGTGTTTTGAATACCACCACCCTTCCCTCTACAACAAGATCAAGGATGCAAGGTCAGGAAAGCCCTAAAAAACCTAAAGAACCAGTATTGGATACCAAAGGAGAAGTCAAGTTTGTAAAAGCTTAAGAGGATGTGAGCTTGATTTGGTCAGAGATGAAGAAGGATACAGTTAATGAGAATGTATTGGATGCATCCACAGTGGGTGCACGCTCTACATCGGGATGAATGGCCCTTAGGGTCATAGGGGGAGCTAATTTAGCTCTAGACCCCTGGGCAACTGGTATACTCACTTTCTGAGTATGTGCCTTTGGACTTAAGCTTTTGGAGACTCAAAGAACCTTTGTGCAAGAGCGCACAAGAGGATTTTTTGTAGAATGAAAGTTAGAAATTTTCAAGTGACAGCCTGGTTTACGCAACAAGCATTAATGGAAGATTTTCTAGTTTAAAGTACATAGAAGTTTGATAATCTCTCATTGCATTTAAATTCAGAGTGATTGGAGAGAAAAAGAGTCCTAGCATTTGATTATGAAAGATTGCAGTTTGATTTATCAAGTGACTTGTTGTGCATTTGATCAGTTTTGGAAACCCTAGTTTATTGCGCTGATTTAGAATAACTTGGAAACCATCAAGAAAGTGATTTACAAGTAAGTGATGGCTACTCCTATTATATTTTATGTTGCAAAAAAGAAGAGATATGTATTTAAAAGGCACCCATTCAAATCCACATTAGATGACCTAGAAGGGGCATTCTCCCGCATGCCGATGAGTGTTATGCATGTCGAAGACACTAGGGCATACATATACAATAAGAAAGAGCCAGTAGGATTGGACACAATTAGGGCACACATGGAAACAATGATGAAACTAGACAAACCCTTCATGGATGAGTATGCACAATGGAATAATCACCCTATAGTGGAGTATGCTATGACATATGAGTTCGATGAATCAGAATGGATCAAGATTCTACTGAGTAGGATTCATGATGACCTATTTTGGATAGGTGAAGTGCCAGTCTGAATTACTGGTGACCTAATTGATGAGATGATAGGCCTATCAAAGATAGGTGTCATTCTTCCAGTGGGAAAGGATGTAAGGAAACTTGTTGATCAAACATGCAAGTCAAGAAGTGATAGGCACGGAATGACTATAGAGCCTATTGAGAAATATGACATCAAATTGATGTCCATGATACTAGGCTACAGGTTCTAGCACACCAGCAAGGTGAATAGTGTGCCTATGGCCACAATTCTTGCAGCTATAAGACTTGTGCAAGAGAATGGAGAGTTCAATTTGTGCGAGATCCTACGCACATAGTTGATAGATAAAATTAAGGCCATCAAGCATGACAAGACCAAGATATTAATATTTGGGTCTTTGATCATATACATGTACTTCCATATTGTTGTAAAGGTGTCAGATTCATACCTAGACAAGACTATTCCTACTATGCTATACATATCCTTCAAGGCATCTACCAAGAGCACAATAAGAGATTACATGACACTAGAGTTGAAGACATTTAGAGCCAAGATGCAGATGAGATATAGAATTCTAATGAAAATAGTTGAAAAATACAAAGATATTATTTGCATCATGGTTGAGACAGACACAACATGCATGGAGGTAGTTGAACCAAGGACAAACTGGATCCATCCACTTGGATATGAGGTTGATGAACAAGTCCTAGAAGAATATGCACAAGTATTTCTTTCAACCCCTAAAGACCTTAATGAGCCAAGATGGGGAACCTATCAAGAGAAAACTAGAGAAGTTGATGTTGTTCTAAATAGTGCAACAACAAAAATAAACATTGTCAAGGTTACTGTTCAGGATTAGAATTGTTACCTTACATCAGGCATTAAGGCTAACAAAAATTCTATCCCGACAATGGAAACATCTCCTAGCTATGGGTAGACTATGAATGAAGAGGAATCTTCAGATTCTAGGCTGGTTCCTATAAAATATGGAATATCACTTTCCTGATCTACAAATTGTTGGGAAAAGGGAAAATAATACTATAACTAAAAGATTAGGGTGATACACCAATGAATAATTCAGACTTCTCAAAAAGATGAATTTCAATCCTGACTCATAAATGAATACTTTAAGAATTTGAATCACTGTTCAACATATAGGTCAACAAACTCATGCTATCAGGGTTCTACCACAAACAGCTTGGAGAATTAACAACATACATTTCTCATGCAAGACCTAGGGGTAGCTAATGTTCCCGAGAAGGAATAGAATTTCATTCACTTCCTTTAGATAATAACCAATTTAACACTTTCTAGAAAAGATGAAACATGATTCAATATTGAAAAAACAAGTACACGAAATGGGAGTCAAAGAATCTGGTTCATTTCTTCAAAAATCTAACAAGATGATTACAAAAATGGCCTTCAAAGCACCTAGGAATGATATGTTCACTAAAATGCCCTCTCTCCAAAATCTGTCACCCTCAATTGATCATAAAAAATCAATTTTATACCCAACTCTAGCCTCAAATCCAAAAATCTAAGCTCCTCAAAAATGCCCAATTTTAGCCTAAAAACATGCCCAAAAATGTGCCACTAACCATTTTCACAAAGTGCCTCTTCCCTAAATTTTTGGCCTAATATAAGGAATTAAATCCTTTTTACAAAGAAAATTGCCAAAAATTTAAAAGAAATTAATATTAAATAAAAATTTAATATCAATTAACCTAACATCATCCCTAACTTAGCTAAAATACTCTTAGTGTACATTACATACAATATGCAATGTGGAGAAGTCTATATGACCTTCAATCCACTTGCAATACAATTGCAAAAACTGAGGAGATGAAGATGCAAGGTGGCACTATGAGCAGTTTTCAAGGCTCCATTGGAACTGCATACATATTAAAGGCATTGAATTTGCTTGGCAGATTCCAAATTTTGTTATGCTCATTGGTCTCGACAGTTATGTCTATGTTATTCTTCACAAAGAAGATTTAGGTGAAATGAAAACCCTAACTTATAGGAAAGATTTTGTAAACCTCTGATGAAGCTTAGTTATCTATGAGAGAACTCCACTACGGAACTCAAGCCCTCTATCATACTGGAGATCACTGGCTATTTTATATTGACTGATGCTCATGCCAAAACAAGGAACTTGGCATTGAACACAAACTCACATTCACGAAACTTGTAAGTTATCCCGAGCCTATTTCTTGTAGTTTATGTTATCACTTCTTCACTGGTGTTTCTTAGAATAAATGTTGTTTTTAATAATAAGAAACTATGAATATAAGTTACAGCTGAATAGTGTTTATCTTCATGTAATGTAATGCAATCAAATCAAAACCTATAGCAAAATTGTGGGCTTTCCATGTGTAACTATTGCTTCAATGTTGTTGTTTCCTTTGATAATGCATTCATGGTTTATAATTTTGTAATAATAGTCAAAAGACTAGTGTTCTCTTCATCTCAATCTTGCATAAACTTGGATATATGAGAGTTCCTTTTGATTCATAAACTGCAAACCCATACCATGATTCACGACACTTAATAAGAACTAAGACTAAGATGTCACTTTGCACAGTTTGCTATTTTCTTTTATTTGTAATGTGATAAGCTCAGGCTTGTGATTTATGAGCTTTATTGCTGAATCTTGGCTTCTTTCCACTGGCTATCACTATACCTTATTCACACCAAGAGCTTTTAGTCTCTACTTTAACTCGGGTTCCTTGTCTTTAAAACTTGATCTTGAGCTCAGCCTTTGAGATTTTAAACTCATTTGCTTAATGATTCCACAACTTTGAACATGAACACAAGCTATGTATTTTGATTCTTGCACAACATATAGTACATTTCATTGGGGCTTAGTTCTTGTACTATACCTATCTTGAATCTGAAATCTCTTATCTCCATTTTGCATAAGTTTAGGGCCTTTGAGATTTATGGCATGCTGGAAACTTAATTCTCTTTGGCTGTGATATTCACCATAGATACACATATGCTTGACTGGCTTCTTTCTGAACATAATAAGAACTAGTGCATATACTTTCATCCTTACTGATATGTCAAAAAAAAACTACATGCTTCTTATTTGGCTGAACACTGCAATTTTAAAATACACTTCCTGGTATCCTCATTCAACATTGAATAAACATGCATTTGGCACTTGGTATTATTGCCTTGGTGGCTCCTTCCTGTAGTCAATAAGAAATAGCATAATACAACTTTTATCTATTTATCCATTTTATTGCACATTGAATAGGAACTCTGTTCTTGTCAGCATATGCACAAGTAGATATCAAGATTTAAAATAAATGTAACACCAACATCAAAACTTGTTTATGAAGTTTGAGCACGGGCTCGTGACACTCATAAACAAACTTCTGTGAATTTGTACTTGACATTTCAGCATCTATCCAACAAATGAGCAAAATCTGTACAACACACTGATTTTGTGAACACCATGATGAAAAGTATTCTACATCTCTTTTAATTCTTGACTGTGAAGAATACCAGTCTATTATGAACAATGCATTTCTCTGTTCAGCTTGAAAACATCAAAACTAATGCATTTATTTAGTGAACATGACCCAGTGGTCAATTTTGGGCATCCATTAAACCACCGGTGTGCTCACTAACATAATGCGACACTGTTATCCTTTAACACTACTTTTCACTTTGTGTGCATGCTCATCTTGTTACTGCATTCAATATCAGAAATATATGAAGCTATGAAAGAATTTGATAATGTATGATGTTTCATTCCTTTTTTGCATTGCTTAGATCTAGTCGGATCTAAAAAACCCTTAACCATGATGCAGGATAACCCCTAAAAGACCTAGAACTAGATAGATGCAGACTCAGACAGAGACCCGGATGACTAGGACCAGATACGACAACCAGCTCCAGAGATGAGGACTCTTCAAGGCAATGCAGAGGAATCACTCATACCCTATCTCTTCTTTCTATTTTGCACTTTGTACTCTACTTATTGATAAGAAATACAAAGTATGAATGAACATTTGTAAATTACATTCAGTATGAATGGACAATGTAATGATCAATTATGAATTTGAAAGTTTTGACATGTGATCAATACTTAGAGTACAATTTATCAATCTAATATGAATGCAATAACAAAAATGTTGATTCACATAACCTGAAAAGCATTGTTGAATGAAAGAACCTAAATGCACCCTTACTATTTGTCAATTATTTTGCATGATGAAAAATAGGGTAATAATTTTGGTGACTTCTGCTAGATGTTTTCCTACTAGACACAAACTCAAATCTTATCACTAGGCAATAGGAGTTAGATAACTGGAACATGCATGAATGCAACCTTATTGAAATGAAAATGCACCTAAACCTAGACCTAGACCTATGCAACCTAAAACCTAGTGCTGGACTGCACTTATTGAAATGAAAACCTAAACTAACCTACTTTAACTAGTGTGAAGCCTGGTTAAACAAAACCATTCACAGATTGTGAAAAATAACTTCCCATCCTTCTGAGTTTACAATAATCCACCTGCTTCTAGAAAGCTATTATAAGATGAATACAGGAGACATATTTGATGATTTTCTTGACAAGGATCTGATCAACATGAATTTTACTTACTTGATCAAGCTGATTGTAAACACCATTATTATGAAGAAAATCAGCAAGCAGCAACTTTTGGTGAAGAAGCAATAGGACTTTACCTACTTGATCAATTGGGATAGCAATTTGTTTGAATTCCTTCTTACCTTCATCTTGCAGAGGCACTGGCATAGCTTGTCCTTCTTTTATAGCCTCCATCTTGACCAAATGTCTGATAGGACAGCCATGAGAAATGGTGAACTTGGAATTTTCCTTTATAGTTTTAGGTTCCTGAGATGAAATAACTTTAGTTTGATTAATCTGCTCATTATGCTGGCTGGAAATGACTACCTTTTGTATCTTGTATGTACTTCCTAGAAGTGAGGGCTTGACATCAAGATGCAAGAAAAACTACTCCATCTCATCCCAAAAATGATCTTCTCCTTCTTTCTGATTCTCTTGTAAGAGAAGTATTTTCTTATCAGCAAAAATATTTTGATTTGTTGTAATCTTCCTTATCGCAACTTGCTCAAAAAGAACCTTCTTTAGATCAGCAACCTCTTTTTCAATGGTCTCCTTGTCTTCTTCTAGCTGAGAACACTTCTCAATCTGCATATGATAGCCTTCTTTATACTTTTCAGCTATAGAAGACAAGAATCCCATCTTTTGCTTGAGATCCTATAGCTCTTTTTCATAGGACTCCTCCTGAGCTTCCAACTCTTTTTCTTTTTCCAAATGATATTCATGACCATGTTTTAACATGGAACCTATTAGCTCTGGAAATTTCTCGATAAATTCTTGCCGTACTCTCAGTTCCTTTTCTTTTTCCTCTTGAAACTTCTCATGAAACTCCTGATGAGCTCTTAATTCTTTTTCTTTCTCTAAATTAAGTTCATTGCCTCTATCAAACATGGCTTTTAAGAGCTCTCATCCTTTTTTAAGCTTATTTTCATAAACATCCTTCTGAGCCTCTAACCCTCCTACAATCTTGGCTTCATTCCTCTTGTATTGTTCAACTAGATACTTCTTGTAACCTTGATCTTTCTTAGTCAATGCTTGTTTCTATTGGATCTAGGCTTGATAAGCATGCTCTTTTAGCTTCCTGTTCAACTCATCAATCTACATATGCAAATTCTGCAACATACTTGCGGTATCTCCAATTTGTGAACCATTATCATTTACAGATTATAGAAATCATACTAGAATTGCTGACCTTGATAAGACTACTAAAAATGATCCTCTCGAACAGAATTTTCTTGAAATGAAGGAAAACTTAAAAACTGACCATCTGGGGAAGCATACCCTCCTTGAAAACTTGACATCTTTATTCATCTGAAAGGCTGGAAATCAGAATATAAAATAACATTGAAACATACTAGCTTTTCCTTTTGAAACAATAGACTTTCCTTCATGGATCCACCAGATATGTGAAATATGACCTCTTTCAGGTCTGAATCTTGCTGATTGCACACCAAAACCAGCAAGTAATAAAATGCAATTTGACCCATTATTTGAAGAATGTGTCCCACTGGGCATGCCAAAAACTATTCAGGCTTAGAATTGTTACCTTACATTAGGCATTAAGGCTAACAACAATTCTATCCCGACAATGGAAACCTCTCCTAGCTGTGGGTAGACTATGAATGAAGAGGAATCTCTAGATTCTAGGCTGGTTCCTATAAAATATGGAATATCACTTTCCTGATCTACAAATTGTTGGGAAAAGGGAAAAGAATACTACAACTAAAAGATTAGGGTGATACACCAATGAATAATTCAGACTTCTCAAAAAGATGAATTTCAATCCTGACTCATAAATGAATACTTTAACAATCTGAATCACTATTCAATGTATAGGTCAACAAACTCATGCTATCAGGGTTCTACCACAAATAGCTTGGAGAATTAACAACATACATTTCTCATGCAAGGCCTAGGGGCAGCAAATTTTCTTGAGAAGGAACAGAATTTCATTCACTTCCTTCAGATAATAACCAATTTAACACTTGCTAGAAAAGATGAAACAGGATTCGATATTGAAAAAACAAATACACGAAATGGGAGTCAAAGAATCTGGTTCATTTCTTCAAAAATCTAACAAGATGATTACAAAAATGGCCTTCAAAGCACTTAGGAATGATATGTTCACTAAAATGCCCTCTCTCCAAAATCTGCCACCCTCAATTGATCATAAAAAAACAATTTTATACCCAACTCTAGCCTCAAATCCAAAAATCTAAACCCCTAAAAAATGCCCAATTTTAGCCTAAAAATGTGCCCAAAAACGTGCCACTACCCATTTTCACAAAATGCCTCTTCCCTAAATTTTTGGCCTAATATAAGGAATTAAATACTTTTTACAAAGAAAATTGCCAAAAATTTAAAAGAAATTAATATTAAATAAAAATTTAATATCAATTCACCTAATTTCATCCCTAACTTAGCTAAAATACTCTTAGTGTACATTACATACAATATGCAATGTGGAGAAGTCGATATGACCTTCAATCCACTTACAATACAATTACAAAAATCGAGGAGATGAAGATGCAAGGTGGCATATGAGCAGTTTTTGAGGCTTTGCTGGAACTGCATACGCATTAAAGGCATTGAATTTGCTTGGCGGCTTCCAAATTTTGTTATGGTTATTGGTCTCGGCAGTTATGTCTATGTTATTCTTCACAAAGAAGATTTAGGTGAAATGAAAACCCTAACATATAGGAAAGATTTTGTAAACCTCTGATGAAGCTTAGTTATCTATGAGAGAACTCCACTGCTGAACTCAAGCCCTCTATCATACTGGAGATCAGTGGCTATTTTATATTGACTGATGCTCATGCCAAAACAAGGAACTTGGCATTGAACACAAACTCATGTTCACCGAACTTGTAAGTTATCTTGAGCTTATTTCTTGCAGTTTATGTTATCACTTCTTCACTGGTGTTTCTTAGAATGAATGTTGTTTTTAATAATAAGAAGCTATGAATATAAGTTATAGCCGAATAGTGTTTATCTTCATGTAATGTAATGCAATGAAATCAAAACCTATAGCAAAATCATGGACTTTCCATGTGTAACTATTTCTTCAATGTTGTTGTTTCCTTTGATAATGTAGTCACGGTTTATGATTTTGTAATAATAGTTAAAAGACTGGTGTTCTCTTTAGCTCAATCTTGCATAAACTCAAATATATGAGATTTCTTTTTTATTCGTAAACTGTGAACCCATACCATGATTCACGTCACTTAATAAGAACTGAGACTAAGATCTCACTTTGCACAGTTCGTTGTTTTCTTTTATTTGTAATGTGATAAGCTTGGGCTTGTGATTTATGGGCTTTATTGCTGAATCTCAGCTTCTTTCCACTGGCTGTCACTATACCTTATTCACACCAAGAGCTTTTAGTCTCTACTTTAACTCGGGTTCCTTGTCTTTAAAACTTGATCTTGAGCTCAGCCTTCAAGATTTGAAACTCATTTGCTTAATGATTCCACAACTTTGAACATGAACACAAGCTGTTTAGTTTGATGCATGCACAACATATAGTACATTTCATTGGGGCTTAGTTCTTGTACTGTACCTATTTTGAATATGAAATCTCTTATCTCCATTTTGCATGAGTTTAGGGCATTCGATATTTATGGCCTACTGGAAAATTAATTCTCTTTGGCTGTGATATTCACCATAGATACACATATGCTTGACTGGCTTCTTTCTGGACATAATAAGAACTAGTGCATAGACTTTCATCCTTACTGATATGTCAAAAAAAAACTACATGCTTCTTTTTTGGTATGAATGCATAATGTAATGATCAATTATGAATTTGAAAGTTTTGACATGTGATCAATACTTAGAGTACAATTTATCAATCTAATATGAATGCAATAACAAAAATGTTGATTCACATAACCTGAAAAGCACTGTTGAATGAAAGAACCTAAATGCACCCTTACTATTTGTCAATTAGTTTTCATGATGAAAAATAGGGTAATAGTTACTTCAAAAATCTTGAGAATTCATGGTGTATCACAAGAAAACTTAGACAAAGAAAGGGAATAAAAGATTGCTTTGGAAATTGAGAGCGCAGCAATAGCAAAGACAGAATCAGAGGATCCTAAGTTAAAGAAGGTAAAAATAGAGAAATCAAATGATGAGAAGGGTAAAAGTGATATTACTCCTTATGTGCCCAAAGCAACCATTGACCTTACTACTCCTGTTGAGTATAAGGCAATGCCTAAGAGGAAGAAAGAGATTAGCGTTGGTCATCCATCCTCGTGAGTAACAAGGAACAAAAGGAACACTCAAGCTCCTCCCGAAGTAAGTTTGAAACCTAGTCTTAGTGTGTTAAATACGAGGATTGTTGATGAAGGTAGAATTGATCAAGTAGGAAAGTTCTATGAGAAATATAGTGAGATTAACAAATCAGAGATACATGGAATGATTGTTAAACATATGTTGAAGTTTAAGAAGATAGTCAGATTAGAACTGAAGACTATGATTCCTGATAATGTGTGGAACATTTTATAATTCCAAAAGAGATAGGCCATTGAAGAGGATCTAAGGACAAGAGAAAATATTCTAGATGAAACCCTTCCAGTATGTTCTCTAGAGGAGAAATCTCTATTACTAGATTTAGTAAAGCCACATCTCAGAACCAAGTCAAGGACCCTAGACATAATGGACAAGAACTATGAATTGGTTACTAAGGAAATAGAGAATGCATTTGAGAAGGTCTTCATGAATAGGCACATGTATCCAGCTACTATGCCCAAATCTCAAGTACCCACTATGGTTGCAAAAGAGTCATAAACTACTAATGTACCTATGATAGGTCCCCAAGACTCTGCACCTGCAGTTGAAACAATATCAAAGGAAGATAAGTCAACACCCATATCAGAGACATTCAAAGATGACTCAATTTTTATTGATAATGTAAAAGTCACTTTGGTGGCCACAGAAATGGATTTGGATAAGTTTGAAGAAGCCTTTGTAAGCACTCATGAGGCTAAGAACTTATGTAGTAACACTCCTCCTAATTAACAAGAAATATTGATTGAGGACATAACAAAAGAAGAAGAAAAGAAAGAAGAAAAAGAAAAAGAAGCTGAAAAATGAAAGGGAGAACAAGAGGTAAAAGGAAGTGAGCAAAAATATGAACCATCAGTTGAAATGATCAAGGTAAAACAAGAAGTGATGGATAGCACTCCTATCACTCCCTCAGGAGCATTGTTGTCAAGTTTGACACCTGACACAACCAATTTGGATTCATGGGGAGAAGAAGACCTGATCAAGTTTAGCATCTTAGCTATGGAGAAAGCCAAGGAGAAATAGGTAATGAGGAATCACTTCCTTGTAGAATTAGTAAACATCTTAAACAACTTGTTACCAACAAACAAGAAAGTGTCCAAGGTACACTCCATTAATGATGTGAGTACAGTTATTTCATAGTTCAAGAGTAATTTCTCTAGCCTAGAAGATTTTGCATCCCTAGTTGCAGAGGAGAAGTATTTGATGAAAAGGCTAAGTGAATTGGTTAGCAACTTCTCACTTGACCTCAGTTCACTCAAAGTTGGACAAGCAACTTTGAAGGAATTTGTAGCAAAAGGTAGAAAAATTATTGTTGACTATATGGATCAAGACAAGCTCACTGATGATCATCTCAAGAAGATACAAGAAGCAGAAATAATGATAGAAAGTATAAAGAAATCAGTAGAAGACCCCTCCATTGATGTAAACATGTGCAGAAATGTATATCAAGGGCATATTGATAAGATTGAGAAGGCAGAGAAGGAGATGTCCAAGATAAGGGCAAGGCAAACATAGCTAAGGTATTCTCTTGCACCCTCATTAGATATACTTAATCAGAATATCAAGGAGATCGATGCCACCATGGTGATATATGATCAAGGTCCTAGCACAGATTTGGTGAAGATGGGGAAGCTATAGTATGCACTCACTACAACATTTGGGGTCAAATTTTGATGCCAATTTGTGACACCACTACAATTTGTGTTTTTTTTTAATGTTTTTTTTGCAAGTGCCCTCGATGGTGTCGTAATAGCGATGATATCATCATAATTGAGACATCCATTTCATTATAAACTAAAAAAAAAGAGAAGAGAAAGTGTCATTTGTAATTTGTGAATTCGAAGAGCTACTGCAAAGAT
This sequence comes from Chamaecyparis obtusa, assembly GCA_027943335.1. NCBI lineage: Eukaryota > Viridiplantae > Streptophyta > Pinopsida > Cupressales > Cupressaceae > Chamaecyparis > Chamaecyparis obtusa. The sequence goes on along the minus strand of BSBK01010646.1, from coordinate 85,384 downwards.
GACACAACACTTTTGCGTAGTGTGAAGAGGGAATTCTAGTTTGGCGTGCGCAAAGAGGTCGGCACCCACATGTGGGAAGAGGGCACTGACACTTGAGGTAGGCATTTGAGCTTTGTCTTCCCATTAAATCAATTTCAGTGGCATTGTTTACATCTTCGCATTGTTAATAGTGGCATTGTTTACATTTTAGCATTTGGAATGCTCGATGACCCGCAAGCTTTGAGAGCTAGGGCATCATTGCTATTACCTTCAAGGCATTGTGTGAAGTGTTTGATCTATCTTTATTTGTTTTTCTATTGATATTCACTATGTGTGTACTCCCCATTTATGATCATTTCACAAAGAAATGTCTTGATGGCTCGCGGGCTGCAAGCTAGGGCATGATGCATTGTTCACGAGCTCACTATTTAATACTCGCATTGTTTACATTTTTTTCATTTGGAATGCTTGATGACCTATGAGCTTTGAGAGCTAGGGCATCATTGCTATTACCTTCAAGGCATTGTGTGAAGTGTTTGATCTCTATTTATTTGTTTTGCTATTGATATTCACTATGTGCGTACTCCCCATTTATGATCATTTCATGAGAAAATGTCTTGATGGCTTGCTGGCTACAAGATAGGGCATGATACATTGTTCATGAGCTCACTGTTTAATACTGGCATTGTTTACATCTTTTCATTTGGAATGCTTGATGACCTGTGAGCTTTGTGAGTTAGGGCATCATTTCTATTACCTTCAAGGCATTGTGTGAAGTGTTTGATCTCTCTTTATTTGTTTTGGTGTTGATTCACTATGTGGTACTCTCCGTTTATGATCATTTCATCAAGAAATGTCTTGATAGCTCGTGGGCTGCAAGCTAGGGCATCATACATTGTTCATGAGCTCACTGTTTAATACTGGCATTGTTCATGAGCTCACTATTTAATATCTAGCTAGGCCAACCCAATCAACTTAACAAAATGTGTCATGTTTATCTTTGTCAAATACACTCGTTCACCATTTTTTTCTTGTTATTCACACAAATCTTGCATCAAAAGTAGTTGTAAATAATGATTCAAAGAAAAAAGAAATAACTACAATAGATCAGACCCCAAAAGAATACAGTCAACTACAATAGCTCACAGTCTCAATGAAATAAACAGTGTATAAAACAATATATGGTGCACAACAACAGCAAGTATGCAATGACAACAATAACATTGCATGATAAAATTCAATACTCTTAGTTTTTATTCAAATCTATTCAAAACTCCTATCAACTCATTGTCCAATAGTTAAACTAACCTATGACTTCAAAGGAGGAATTATGAAATATAGTTGTAGGTAGTTATCTCTTCTATAATGAAAATGGTACTAGGCCAACCCAATCAGCCCAACAAAATGTGTCATGTTTATCTTTGTCAAATACACTTGTTCACCATTTTGTTCTTGTTCTTCACACAAATATTGCATCAAAAGTAATTGTAAACAATGATTCAAAGAAAAAAGAAACAACTACAATAGATCAGACCCCAAAAGAATACAGTCAACTACAATAGCTCACAGTCTCAATGAAGTAAACAGTGTATAAAACAATATATGGTGCACAAGAGTAGTAAGCATGCAATGACAACAATAACATTGCATGATAAAATTCAATACTCTTAATTTTTATTCACATTGCACATGCATAATTGTAGATGAGGATCAATAATAGGGTGCTAGGAATTGCTTAGATCCTTTGGATCTAACCCCATCTTTTCCTTCCTTTTAGGGTTTGGATCATACAAGAGCATAATAGATTGAACCCTAGGTCAACACTTCATTACTTCAAGCAATGTGTGGCACCTTCATTATTTATGTTCATCCACTTATGTATGTTTCGATTCATTCATATTCTTCTGAAAGTTAATCTTTATGAGGTCAAATTCAAAATTATATGTGTATTATTTTATTACTGATGTCCCTATTTGATCTAATAGCATCAATGTAACAAAGAGAGGACTGACCAATCAAATAGGGACATGAGGTGCTCAAACAATGACCTAATAAAACAATATATTTAGTCTTAATAAAATCTTATAAAATAACATATATTGCCTAAAGTGTTTGATCTTTCTTTTTTTGTTTTGGTGTTTATATTCACTATGTGGTACACCCCGTTTATGATCATCTAGGGCATCATACATTGTTCATGAGCTCATTGTTTAATACTGGCATTGTTTACATATTTTCATTTGGAATGCTTAATGATGACCCGTGAGCTTTGAGAGCTAGGGCATCATTTCTATTACCTTCAAGGCATTGTGTGAAATGTTTGATCTCTCTTTATTTATTTTGTTGTTGATATTCACTATGTGGTACTCCCCGTTTATGATTATTTTATGAGGAAATGTCTTCATGGCTTGCGGGCTGCAAGCTAGGGCATCATGCATTGTTTATGAGCTCACTGTTTCAGCAACTCATGTCCATATATATATACTTCAAAGGAGGAAATATAAAATATAGTTGCAAGTAGTTATCTCTTCTATAATGATGGAGGAGTGAAAGGTAATGATCAATGAGGTTGCTGCTATTAGATCATACATTAACACACTTACTATTTTGAATTTGAGCTTGGGAATCATGAAATGTTATTGTTGTCATTGCATGCTTGCTGCTGTTGTGCACCATATATTGTTTTATACACTGTTTATTTCATTGAGATTGTGAGCTTGGTTTTTCTTTCAGAAGTTTATGGCTTGACTATGCACATGCATAATTGTAGATGAGGATCATTAATAGGATGTCATTCATTGCTTAGATATTTTTTATCAAATCCCCATCTCTCTTTTATTTGTAGGTTCTAGATCACATAGAGGCACACTAGATTCATACCTGGGTCAAAAATTCATCACTTCAGGCAATGTCTGGCACCCTTATTATTTATTTTCATCCTCTTATGTATGCATGTACTCTTGCATTTTCTTCTAAAATTTATTTTCCTTCTATAGTATATACAAGTTATTTTTTATATATATACATGTAATCTTTAGATGCAAAAATTTATTTTCCTTTACATGTATCTTCGCATGAAATAAAAACAAATTAAACAAGATCATCTAATAATGCAAACTAGGGTACTATAGTCACTCATCTAGTAATTAGTTCCCCAAACCAATGCTAAGGATTGAACGTAAGTCTAAGTCCCCAAATCTATTGTTCTATATGTATAAAAAAAAAAATGGTGCACAACAGCAACAAGCATGCAATGACAACAATAACATTGCATGATGCCCAAGCTCCAATTCAAAGAAGTGTATTAATGTATGATCTAATAGAAGCAACCTCATTGATCATTATCTTTCACTCCTCCATCATTATAGAAGAGATAACTACCTACAACTAGGGCATCATGCATTGTTTATGAGCTCACTATTTGACCACCTCATGTCCCTATTTGATTGGCTAGTGCTCAAATAGTGACCTCATAAATTACGAAACCCATTTGGTTATAAACAAAAAAAAAGAAAAAGAAAGTGTCATTTTAATTTGTGAATTTGAAGAGTTGCTGCGAAGACGACACTCCACTTTTGCATGGTGTGAAGAGGGCATCTGAGTTTGGCATGCCTAAAGAGGCTGGCACCATGTGGGAAGAGGGCACTAGCACTTGAGGTAGGCATTTGAGCTTTGTCTATTTGATCATAAATGGGGAGTACCACATAGTGAATATCAACAACAAAATAAATAAAAATAGAGATCAAACACTTCACACAATATATGTTGCTTATAGCTCACAATCAACTACAATAGCTCACAATCTCAATGAAATAAATAGTATATAAAATAGAATATGGTGCACAATAGCAACAAGCATGCAATGACATCAATAACATTGCATGATGCCCGACCTCAAATTCAAAGAAGTAAGTGTATTAATATATGATCTAATAGCAGCAACCTAATTGATCATTACCTTTCACTCCTCCATCATTATAGAAGAGATAACTACCTACAACTAGGGCATCATGCATTGTTTATGAGCTCACTATTTGAGCACCTAATGTCCCCATTTGATTGGCCAATGCTCAAATAGTGAGCTCATAATTTGCGACACCCATTTGGTTATAAACAAAAAAAAAAGTGTCATTTTTAATTTGTGAATTCAAACAGCTGTCGTGAAGATGGAACTGCACTTTTTCATGGTGCGAGGAGGGCATTCAAGTTTGGCATGCCTGAAGAGGCGGGCACTATGTGGAAGAGGGCACTGGCACTTGAGGTAGGCATTTGAGCTTTGTCTATTTGATCATAAATAGGGAGTACCACATAGTGAATATCAACAACAAAACAAATAAATAGAGAGATCAAACACTTCACACAATATATGTTGTGTATAGTTCACCGTCAACTACAATAATTCATAGTCTCAATGAAATAAATAGTGTATAAAACAATATATGGTGCACAACAACAACCAGCATGCAATGACAACAATAACATTGCATGATGTTTGAGCTCAAATTCAAAATAGTAAGTATATTAATGTATGATCTAATAGCAGCAACCTTATTGATCATTACCTTTCACTCCTCCATCATTATAGAAGAGATAACTACCTACAACTAGGGCATCATGCATTATTTATGAGCTCACTGTTTGAGTACCTCATGTCCCTATTTAATTGGTCAGTGCTCAAATAGTGAGCTCATAAATTGTGACACCTATTTGGTTATAAACAAAAAAAAGAAAAAGAAAGTGTCATTTTTAATTTGTGAATTCGAAGAGCTACCGTGAAGACGGCACTGCACTTATGCATGGTGCAAAGAGGGCATTCAAGTTTGGCGTGCCCGAAGAGGCCGGCACTGTGTGGGAAGAGCGAAATAGCAATTGAGTTAGGCATTCAAGCTTTGTCTATTTTATTATAAAGGGGGAGTACCACATAGTGAATATCAATAACAAAACAAATAAATAGAGAGATCAAACACTTCACACAATATATGTTTCTTATAGCTCACAGTCAACTAGAATAGCTCATAGTCTCAATGAAATAAACATTATATAAAACAATATATGGTGCACAATAGCAGCAAGCATGCAATGATAGCAATAACATTGCATGATGTCCGAGCTCAAATTCAAAGAAGTAAGTGTATTAATGTATGATCTAATAGCAGAAACCTCATTGATCATTACCTTTCACTTCTCCATCATTATAGAAGAGATAACTACCTACAACTAGGGCATCATAAATTTTTTATGAGTTCACTATTTGAGCACCTCATGTCCCTATTTGATTGGCCAGTGCTCAAACAATGAGCTGATAAATTGCGACACCCATTTGGTTATAAACAAAAGAAAAGAAAAAGAAAGTGTCATTTTTAATTTGTGAATTTGAAGAGCTGTCGTGAAGACGACACTGCACTTTTGCATGGCGCGAAGAGGGCATTCAAGTTTGGCATGCCCGAAGAGGCTGGCACCATGTGGGAAGAGGGCACTGGCACTTGAAGTGGGTATTTGAGCTTTTTCTATTTGATCATAAATGGGGAGTACCACATAGTGAATATCAATGACAAAACATATAAATAGAGAGATCAAACACTTCGCACAATATCTGTTGCTTATATCTCATAGTCAACTACAATAGCTCACAATCTTAATAAAATAAATAGTGTATAAAATAATATATGGTGCACAACAGCATCAAGTATACAATGACAATAATAACATTGCATGATGCCCGAGCTCAAATTCGAAATAGTAAGTGTATTAATGTATGATCTAATAACAACAACCTCATTGATAATTAATTTTCACTCCTCCTTCATTATAGAAGAGATAACTACCTACAACTAGGGCATCATGCATTGTTTATGAGCTCACTATTTGAGAACCTCATGTCCCTATTTGATTGGCTAGTGCTCAAACAGTGAGCTCATAAATTGTGACACCCATTTGGTTATAAACAAAAAAAAAGAAAAAGAAAGTATCATTTTTAATTTGTCAATTTGAAGAGCTTGCACGAAGATGGCACTGCACTTTTGCATGGTGTGAATAGGGCATTCAAGTTTGGTGTGCCCAAAGAGGCCGACACCATGTGGGAAGAGGGCACTGGCACTTGAGGTAGGCATTCGAGCTTTATCTATTTGATCATAAATGGGGAGTACCACATACTAAATATTAACAACAAAACAAATAAATAGAGAGATCAAACACTTCACACAATATATGTTGCTTATAGCTCACAGTCAACTACAATAGCTCATAGTCTCAATGAAATAAACAGTGTATAAAACAATATATGGTGCACAACAACAGCAAGCATGTAATGAAAACAATAACATTGCATGATTCCCAAGCTCAAATTCAAAACAATAAGTGTATTATTGTATGATCTAATAGCAGCAACCTCATTGATCATAACCTTTCACTCCTTCATCATTATAGAAGAGATAACTACCTACAACTAGGGATCATGCATTGTTTATGAGCTCACTATTTGAACACCTCATGTCCCTATTTGATTGGCCAGTACTCAAATAGTGAGCTCATAAATTGTGATGCCCATTTGGTTATAAACAAAAAAAAACAAAAATAAAGTGTCATTTTTAATATGTGAATTCGAAGAGCTACCACAAAGATGACACTGCACTTTTGCATGGTGTGAAGAGGCCATTCGCATTTGGCATGCCCAAAGAGGCTAGCACCATGTGGGAAGAGGGCACTGGCACTTGAGGTAGGCATTTGAGCTTTGTCTATTTGATCATAAATGGGGAGTACCACATAGTGAATATCAACAAAAAAAACAAATAAATAGAGAGATCAAACACTTCACACAATATGTGTTGCTTATAGCTCAAAGTCAACTACAATAGCTCATAGTCTCAATAAAATTAATAGTGTATAAAAAAATATATGGTGCACAACAAAAGCAAGCATGCAATGAGAGCAATAACATTGCATGATGCCTGAGCTCAAAATCAAAATAGTAAGTGTATTAATGTATGATCTAATAGCAACAACCTCATTGATCATTACCTTTCACTCCTCCATCATTATAGAAGACATAACTACCTACAACTAGGGCATCATGCATTGTTTATGAGGTCACTATTTTAGTACCTCATGTCCCTATTTTGTTGCTTAGTGCTCAAATAGTGAGCTCATAAATTATGACACCCATTTGGTTATAAACAAAAGAAAAGAAAAAGAAAGTGTCATTTTTAATTTGTGAATTCGAAGAGCTACCACGAAGATGGCATTGCACTTTTGCTTGGCACAAAGAGGGCATTTGAGTTTGGCGTACGTGAAGAGGCCGACACTGTGTGGAAAGAGGGCAGTGGCACTTGAGGTAGGTATTTGATCATTGTCTATTTGATCATAAATGGGGAGTACCACATAGTGAATATCAACAACAAAACAAATAAATAGAGAGATCAAACACTTCACACAATATATGTGGCTTATAGCTCACAGTTAACTATAATAGCTCACAGTCTCAATGAAATAAATAGTGCATAAAATAATATATGGTGCACAATAGCAGCAAGCATGCAATGATAGCAATAACATTGCATTATACCTGAACTCAAATTCAAAGAAGTAAGTGTATTAATATATGATCTAATAGCAGCAACCTCATTGATCATTACCTTTCACTCCTCCATCATTATAGAAAAGATAACTACCTACAACAAGGGCATCATGCATTATTTATGAGGTCACTCTTTGAGCACCTCATGTCCCTATTTGATTGGCTAATGCTCAAATAGTGAACTCATAAATTGTGACACCCATTTGGTTATAAATATAAAAAAGAAAAAGAAAGTGTCATTTTTAATTTGTGAATTCAAAGAGTTGTCGTGAAGATGACACTACACTTTTGCGTTGCATGAAGAGGGCATTCAAGTTTGGCATGCACGAAGAGGCTGGTACCGTATGGGAAGAGGGCACTAGCACTTGAGGTAGGCATTTGAGATTTGTCTATTTGATCATAAAGGGGGAGTACCACATAGTGAATATCAACAATAAAACAAATAAATAGAGAGATCAAACACTTCACCCAATATATGTTGCTTATAGCTCACAATCAACTACAATAGCTCATAGTCTCAATGAAATAAACAGTGTATAAAACAATATATGGTGCACAATAGCAGCAAGCATGCAATGATAGCAATAACATTGCATGATGCCCGAGCTCAAATTCAAAATAGTAAGTGTATTCATGTATGATCTAATAGCAGCAACCTCATTGATCATTACCTTTCACTCCTCTATCATTATAGAAGAGATAACTACCTACAACTAGGGCATCATGCATTGTTTATGAGCTCACTGTTTGAGGACCTCATGTCCCTATTTGATTGGCTAGTGCTCAAATGGTGAGCTCATAAATTGTGACACCCATTTGGTTACAAACAAAAAAAAAAGTGTCATTTTTAATTTGTGAATTCGAAGAGCTGCCGCAAAGATGACACTGCACTTTTGCATGGCACGAAGAGGGCATTCAAGTTTGGCATGCCCAAAGAGGTTGACTTCGTGTGGGAAGAGAGCACTGGCACTTGAGGTAGGCATTCGAGCTTTGTTTATTTGATCATGAGTGGGGAGTACCACATAGTGAATATCAACAACAAAACAAATAAATAGAGAGATCAAACACTTTACACAATATATGTTGCTTATAGCTCACAGTCAACTACAATAGCTCACAATCTCAATGAAATAAACAGTGTATAAAATAATATATGGTGCACAACAATAGCAAGCATACAATGACAACAATAACATTGCATGATGCCCAAGCTCAAATTCAAAATAGTAAGTGTATTAATGTATGATCTAATAGCAACAACCTCATTGATCATTACCTTTCACTCCTCCATCATTATAGAAGAGATAACTACCTACAACTAGGGAATCATGCATTGTTTATGAGCTCACTATTTGAGCACCTCATTTTCCTATTTGATTGGTCGGTGCTCAAATAGTGAGCTCAAAAATAATGCATGATGGCCTAGCTTGCAACCCACAAGCCATCAAGACATTTTCTCATGAAATGATCATAAACAGGGAGTACCACATTGTGAATATCAACAACAAAACAAATAAAGAGAGATCAAACACTTCATACAATATATGTTTCTTTATAAAATTTTATTAAGACTAAATATATTATTTTATGAGCTCACTGTTTGAGCACCTCATGTTCCTATTTGATTGGTCGGTGGTCTATTTGTTATATTTATGCTATTAGATCAAATAAGGACACCAATAATAAAATAATACACTATGTGGTACTCCCTATTTATGATCATTTCATGAAGAAATGTCTTGGTGGATCATGGGCTGCTGCAAGCTAGGGCATGATACATCTTTCATGAGCTCACTGCTTAATACTGGCAATGTTTATATCTTTTCATTTGGAATGCTTAATGACCTGCGAGCTTTGAGAGCTAGGGCATCATTTCTATTACCTTCAAGGCATTGTGTGAAGTGTTTGATCTCTCTTTATTTGTTTTGGTGTTGATATTCACTATGTGGTACTCCCCATTTATGATCATTTCATGAGGAAATGTCTTGATGGCTCGTGGGATGCAAGCTAGGGCATCATACATTGTTCATGAGCTCACTATTTAATATCTAGGAGGCCATGTAAATGGTACCAGGCCAACCCAATCAGTCCAACAAAATGTGTCATGTTTATCTTTGTCAAATACACATGTTCACCATTTTGTTCTTGTTCTTCACACAAATATTGCATGAAAAGTAATTGTAAACAATGATTCAAAAAAAAAAACAACTACGATAGATCAGACCCCAAAAGAATACAGTCAACTACAATAGCTCATAGTTTCAATGAAATAAATAGTGCATAAAACAATAGATGGTGCACAACAGCAGCAATCATGCAATGACAACAATAACATTGCATGATAAAATTAAATACTCTTAATTTTTATTCAAATCTATTAGAAACTCCTATCAGCTCATTGTCCAATAGTTAAACTAACCTATGACTTCAAAGGAAGAATTATGAAATATAGTTGTAGGTAGTTATCTCTTCTATAATGAAAATGGTACCAGGCCAACCCAATCAACCCAACAAAATGTGTCATTTTTATCTTTGTCAAATACACTTGTTCACCATTTTGTTCTTGTTCTTCACACAAATATTGCATCAAAATTAATTGTAAATAATGATTCAAAAAAAAAAGAAACAACTACAATAGATCAGACCCCAAAAGAATACAGTCAACTACAATCACTCACAGTCTCAATAAAATAAATAGTGTATAAAACAATATATGGTGCATAACAGCAGCAAGCATGCAATGACAGCAATAACATTGAATGATGTCTGAGCTCAAATTCAAAATAGTAAGTGTATTAATGTATGATCTAATAACATCAACCATATTGATCATTAGCTTTCACTCCTCCATCATTATAGAAGAGATACCTACCTACAATTAGGGCATCATGCTTTGTTTATGAGCTCACTATTTGAGCACCTCATGTCCCTATTTGATTGGTCGGTGCTCAAACAATGTGCTCATAAATAATGCATGATGCCCTAGCTTGCAGCCCGCAAGCTAGCAATATATTTCCTCATGAAATATTCATAAACGGGGAGTACCATATAGTGAATATCAACAACAAAACAAATAAAGAGAGATCAAACACTTCAAACAATATATGTTGGTTTATAAGATTTTATTAAGATTAAATATATTGTTTTATGAGCTCACTGTTTGAGCACCTCATGTCCCTATTTGAGTGGTCCTTGCTCTATTTGTTATATTGATGCTATTATATATTTGAGTACCCTTTATAGAGTACCTTAACATGCCAAAAGGATAGGGTAGGTTGCTTTGAAAGGTATATGACTATTTACACTGTTGCTCAGATTTTTAAGGCCTAAAACTCATGCATTTACAAATGAAGTACTAACCATTCAAACTCCCAGGCTCCCAATCTTTGCATAGTATCATGAATAGGTTTAAATCAAAGGAATATGAAGTCAATTTTACTCCAAGAGGTTTCTAGATACAAAAGCCCCAATTTGTGCCTTCAAAACCCTTAAATCTAGGGCTTCCACAATGTCACATTTCCCAAGGTTTCCTACAACAAATAATGGTTGATTCACCTTGTACTTAAAATTTCTATATACTTTCAATCATAAAATATTGCCCTTGTTTGGCCAGAACTCTCTATCCTTCAGCCTATCCTCCAAATTCACTTAGTTTCTTAGTATTCCCTATGGTGATCACCACAATAGTCAATGAAACTTGCATTTCCAAAGTTAGAGGATTATAATACATATTAATTGGATGCTATTCTATGAGAACCAGTAATCTACATTCATATAATGACATTCATAATGAAAGAAACTCAAGAAAATAGTCCTAATTTGGATTTTCAATGACTGTACAGTCCCAAAATGGAATAACAGTGACTAGAATAGAATTCTCAAAGCATGAATGACTTCAAAGTCATGAAATATAAGGATAAAAACATTGTAGAAAACATTCCAACCATTAACAACTTTGAATCATACTAAAAATCCTTACAAATTTGCAAGAAAATCATACTTTTATTTGTTGATATTTTCCAGATTCTACCTAGGAATAAACAACTTCTAAGTTCTCAGAATTGATCTTCAGATTAGTCCCTCCTTTGTGAATGAATTAGTCTTGAAGTAGTCTAAGATCTGCCTTAAGATTTGCTACAGAATTCTACTCCATAATTTTCTTCTATTCATACTGTAATTAAGACTGAGATTCGAAGTTGATGCCCTTCTATGGAGGACTTTGATTTATCTATAATGTCCGAATTAACTGATGTTTAATGGCATCTAATGCTATCCTATGCATCTAATGATGCTAATGTTGTTTAATGGCATCTAATGCTACTTTTTAATGGCATCTAATGTCATTGGATATCTTCATGTTCACTGATGTCTTTTTTATCTCCATAGGTTTTGTGAACTCCTTATGTGCTCTAGGTGCCCCTACACCACTATGTGCTTTGATCCAATAAATTTTTTATCATCATGATGAAGAAATAATGCATTAAATGTCTTACTTATCTCCTTATTTAGTTTTAATTTTATAGTGAATTTATGATTTATACTTCAGTTGTAGCAACTCAATGTGTAAGAATACCCCTTACTTGGTTTCCTACAAAGCTTTTGGCAAAATTTGTCAAAAAATGAGAAGCTATGAGAAGGTGACATGAAGCTAATGAAAGGAGGCATCTCCAATTTTTTTTGCAGATATACACATTAAGGATCGTGTCAGATAATACAAGGGAATTCGATCAAAATAGGGAGACAATTGCTAGATTATTGTCTAACTTTCAAAGAGAAGCCGATGACAAATGTTATTGTCCATGCAAGAGTTGTAATGGCTTAAAGACAAGAAGGATCAAAATCAAAATAACAAAGAGACATTGTAGGGAGAATGGTCACATGGAAGGGGGGTTTTATTATAATCCAGTGGTAAGTTGTTTGTTATATTGTTTTCACAATTAACATACATATGAACCATGGAAGGAGGTTTGATTATCATCATTTTTATATAGGTTGATCTCCCCAGTGTGAATATAGAGGAACATGGAGGTGTGAGTATTGAAGTTGAAGATCATAATCACATTGAAGATGACGATCATGCACCAGAAAACACATTTGAAGATGATGGTATGAATGCATTGATCGTTGACACATCTGGTATTGGTGCTGCTGGTGCTACTATTGCTACTGATGATGAGGATGACATTGATGATGTCCATGATATACCTCTACTTGAGAAGCTAGACACGACCCTTTACGAAGGCTCCCAATCTAATCTTCTCTCTGTTGTATTGTTGTTGGTAAATTTGAAGGTTATGAATGGTTTATCTAACATAGCAATGTCACGTATGCTAAGGTTTGTCATATATGTCATTATAGTCTATAAAAGGTGAAACATGTACCATTAAGATTGTTTATAGTAATGACTTATATTATTTGTTGCAGATTGATAGGTGACTTTCTATTACCACCATCAAATGTTCTCCCTCACTCATACCGAGAATTATGTACCACTATGAAACATATTGGAATGGAGTATCAAACAATAGATGCTTGTCCTAAAGATCATATTATTTATTATAAAGAACATGAAAATGAAATAGAATATTGTAAATGCCATACGTGCAGATATTGAGATGATCAAGTGACAAAAAAGGTGTCTCGCAAGGTTCTTCGTCACATCCCCATTATTCCACGTCTAAAATGATTATTCAAGTGCAATAGCTTGGCACAATTTATGGATTACCATTCACACAGCAGGAGTCAAGATGACATTATTCGAATGCTTGTGGATGGTTCATCATTTATGGACATAGAGGAAAAGTGGCCACACTTTAAAGAGGAACCTCAAAATCTCAGGCTTTCTTTGGCAATAGACGGTGTCAATCCGCATGGAGAGATGAGATCCGTTTGCTTGGTGTGGCCAATTTTTCTTATAAACAATAACTTTCCTCCATGGATTTCAATAAAGAGGGAGCACATTATGTTGGCAATGATTTTTCCAAGTATCTTATTATTTTATAGTTATCTACATGTAATTATAAGTCTTGGAGTGAAATGGCCACAATAATTATCTGATGATGTTGTTAATTCAACTAGGTAAGTATCAAGTGAAAGATATGAATGTATATATTGTGCCTCTTATCGACGAGTTGTTGGTGTTATGGAATGGTTTCACTATGTATGAAATCTCCCGACCAATTGGACAAAGAGAATTTCAATTCCATGTAATGCTTGTGTGGACAATTCATGATGCTCCAGGGTTGACACATTTCTATGGTATGTTATGGTGAATTCTAGTTGTACAGGATAATTTAAATTTTAAAAATATACATATTTAATGCAATTTTATCTTTATCTTCTAGGTCTTCAAACAAAGGGAAAATTTGCATGTCCAAAGTGTGGTCCAAAGATGAAATCCCTCCACTCCAAAAGTTTAAGAAAATAGGTGTTTGATGAGTATAGGTAGTTCCTCCCCAAAAATCATAAGTATCGAAGTGCAGAAAGTCATATTTTCAATGGGAAAGAAGAGACTACATCAAAGCCCCAAAGAATGATACCTCACCTATGGCAGTTGGAATAGAATAGAATTCAAGGTAATATCGTTCCACGTAATGGTCGATGTTTGAAAATTATATATTTTGATTGTGTTTTGTTGGCTAATTATATAGTTGATGATCTTGAAGGTCATGAAGGCATCACCGACCAGCTTCCAAAGGGACTAAAATGTTATCCCAAATAATTTAGTAGGTTGCCTTATAATGAGAATCTACAAATTATGAATTTGTTTGATGCTATGCATATTGGAAAGAATGTAATAGAGACGCTGTGGAAAATATTGGATGGAAGGAGAGACAAAGAAAAAACTTGGCAAAATTTGTAGTGACATTCATGATTTCAATCATGCAATGAAAAATATCATTGAATCAAATAGAAATAGAGACCAGATTAATGCAAGTGCTCTTCCTTGGTTATTAACAAAGAAACAAAGTAATGCCATAAAAGAAGTGATCCAAAAAATTTGATTTCCTATAGAATTTGCTGTGGATATAAGCAATCTCATATCAAAGAAAAATTATTTTGGGTCAGGGATGAAAACACATGATTGGTATACCTTCATCAAGGTAAGTCATAGTCTTTTGTATTTACAATATATTTGTGTAATTGCATTCAATTTTCATTATATGAAATGATCAGTTGACAATTGTTGCAGTATTTTCTACCCTTGTCTCTCCTAGAGAACTTTGACAATAATATCAAACAAGTGATATATGATCTTGGAAAATACATGAGGTAAGTAGTGATATTTGTTCAATATATCAAACAAGTAATATATTGTAAATTTTTGTATTTATATATTTATGTCTCGAATCCCTTGTAGGTGGTTGTCATCTAAAGAAATCTATAAAGAAGATATAAAATATTGGAAGAAAAGAATTTTTCGATTAATGTGTGAAATGCAAAAGTGTTTACCTTTAGCTTTTTTCAATGTACGAGAACACTACCTCATACACCAAGTTGAGGAGATTGAATTGTGTGGACCTGTACATGCTAGGTCAATGTGGATGGTTGAGAGACACTTGAAATTTTTGAAGCATTTGGTATGACAAAGAGCACATCCCGAGGGTTCTATGGTTGAGGGATATATGGTATACTAGATGATGGTGTACGTTACTTAATATCTTCCTAATCTTGCAGCAAAGTCCTATATAGATTGCATTTGGGATCTTGACTCAATTAAAAAATTTGAAGGGGAGTACTTGGTGAGCAACAGTAGATTTAGGAAACTAAAAGGCAATAAATTATGAGATGTTATTGTAGTAAATTAATTCTTAATCTTCAAATAAATCTGTTGTAAGTCATCTATTTACTTTTGTACAGCTACTAAAGAGTGGGATGCAATACATTTGTTTATTGCAAACAATCAAGATTGGATGACGGCATAGATTGAACGATGTCAACATGATGGTCATATATTAACATGGGAATCTATGTCTTCATTGGTTATACAAGCTCATCGCAATGGAGATCCTAATGTTACACAAAAGGAAATAGATTTAGCATATGGTTTAAGAGATCACCAGGTACTTATAAATTTGTTAATTTATCAATCTTATGTTTTTCAACTCGTGATGCAATAATTTATACATGTTTGACATTATTGTAGGTGAAACACCACAAGGCTATGTTTTGCAATGGTTATAAATTTTGCATCCAAAAGTTGGATGACATGAAGAGAACTTGTGATTCTTGGATAAGTACAGTGTTCCAGGTGACTAATATTTTATCTAGAAATGATTTACATCCTCGAGAGTCACAAAATTGATACTATGGTATTTTGGTTGATATACTTGACTATGACTTCAATTTATTCAAATTAGTTCTCTTCGTTGTGAAATGGTACAGACTACGACTCAATAAAAATGATCCTGATAGAACTATTATTAAACATGATAATGGATTTCCAATGATTAATACAAGGTTCTTTGAGCCAGTTGGAGAATAGCCCTATGTTCTTCCAAGCCAATGTGAGTAGGTATTTTACTCAGCGATTCCAGATAATCCAGGTTGGTCATTTGTTGTTAGACATGATTCAAGAGGAGGATTGATAAATTATAATGCAATGGAAGAAGATACTGAAGAAGATAAAGAAGTGGAAGATCATGAGGAACTAGATCACAATTGAGAGCTAGTCGAAGAGGAAGACAACGATGATGCTGCTACTGATGCTTCTACTGAAGATGATGATGCTTCTACTGATGTTGCTACTGACGATGACGATGAAAATGATGATGATGATGATGATGATGATGATGATGATGATGACAATAGTGGTGGTGATGATGTCATTGATGAAGATGATCTTGATGATGAGATGGATGAAGAAGAATATCAATGACATGAATGAAATGTACAATTATGTCAGATGTTTGGCATGTTCTAATGATTGTTTTGCATGTACTACTCTTATTCACCTTGTTTTATATGTCCTAAGTTTATATATATTTGATCTTTTGTTAAGATAAATTTCATTCTAAAATAGTGTATGTAATCTCTATACGCTTAAACAACCTCACTAGTTAAGACTATTCTCATTTGTAGTGGGCATGACAAGAATCAAATCACTTGAAAGAAACCAATATTTAGACATGCAAAAATTACTAACGTGATTAAGAAAATTATCTTTCTTTACAATTGCATGGTTGTCTTTGGTTTGTCATTTTGTTTTGAATGTCTAGTGATTTAAACCAAAGACTTTGACTTAGGCAAAAAATGTGGAAGTCTACATTAGTATGTTTCTTTTTATTGTAATTATAATTAGTATGAATGAACAAAGTAATGACAATGCAATATTTGTCAAAATAGCGTCGATGACTTTGGTCAATGTGCCTATGTGTCAATGTGGTGTTGGCCAATGCATTTTGAAGACGTCATGCACAAAAAGTAATCCTGGGTGTCAATTTTGGGTTTGCCCAAATAGGAAAAAGGTCTGGATACGTAATTATATTTTATGTTTAAAAATAATGTGACAACTAATCATTTTATGAAGAACTGATGTACATTTGGTATTGTCAGGGAAATATTGGATGTCAATACTTTCGATGGGTTGATCAAACCACATTTACATCTACCCCATCTACATCTATACCTGATGTAGGAAATGAGTGCAACTTGTGCAAGGCTCGAGAGGTAGCTAGTGCCACCAAGAATGCTTCAATGGCAAAACTAGAAATCATATTTTTGTGATGTCTTCTTTGTGTAGTTTGTGCACTACTTTGTTGGGACCATATACGTAAATGTGGTTCACAAAGGGCTATTTTAGATACTGAATTTCTTTTTAGAATTTCTAGTAGATACACATAAAGAACATGCACATAAACATGACAAATGAGAAACATAAATGTAGATATCAAAACAACTGACAAACATAAATGTAGGCATCATAATCACAATTTTTTGGAGACACAACATAATTGAATGGTATACGTAGATGATGCAACACAACTATATATCACTCCTTTGGTTCCAAGTTTACACTACGGTAAACAAAATCCATAGATAAAAAATAAATTTAGAAAGCGAAGGAGAGTGAGAATGACCAAAGTAATATAGGTCCCTATATTATTTTGGTCGTTATCGCTCTCTTCCCGCACTCTCTAAATTTATTCTTCATCTTTGGGTTTTGTTTACGTAGTGTAGACATGGAACTGGAGGAGTCGTTGCATTGCATCATCTAGGTATACCACTCAATTATGTTATGTTTCCAAAAAATTGTGATCATGATGCCTAGATTTATGTTTCTTAGCTGTTGTGTCCCAGGACCCCTTATGACCCTTGACAACCATCTACGATCCCTAAGAACACATCTTAGAGATCTTAAAATGTCGTAAAGGGTCCTAAGAGGCTCCTAGGAGGGGTTAGATGAGCTTCCACCTTCACGTGGTTAGTCCTGTTCAGTAGAGAATGTTAAAATATTCTCAAAACAAAGAGAAGCTCAATAATTTAAGATCTCAATCCACATACGACAAATACATATCGACTACACTGTGAACCCACACATCAAATTTAGACCAAAGAAGTCAAGAAGTCATTCAAATCAGATCTGAATGCAATCAGGTTTGCATATATCCCATGAACACATCAGGAAGAATGCAGCTCTGATTGCCACACTAGCTTCTTGTGTTGGAGCAGTCACTGTCACAAGTCTTGATTCGGTAGGATCCATTCCAAATCTAAGTCTCTAGACTCGACTCAATAATCCATGAGCCACTACCGAATCTACTACAAAGTTATCTCTGAATTTTGCTAGAGCAGTCGCTGTCACAAGTCTTGATTCGGTAGGATCCATTCAAAATCCAAGTCTCTAGACTCGACTCAATAATCCAGGAGCCAATACCGAATCTACTACAAAGTTATCTCCGAATGATCCATAACCAAATCACGAGCAGGAACCAGATCTACAAGAACACCATTCTGAATCGATACCAACTTGATCGACAAAAATATATTTTTTTAAAAAAAAACTCATTATTGTCATAACTACGATGAATTTTTAAAACAATGACAGTTTTTCATCATAAACATCTGACATCTATCTGTGGTATTAACAGCATCACTATCAAAAAAACCATAAACAATGGATATCCATCATAAATGTCCAACGCTTGTCCATCACACGTACAACATAGTCATGATTACAAACCACAAACGACGGATATGCATTTTAAACTTCTGACAGATATCTGTTGCAATAAAAGCATTTCCGTCAGTGAACATGTTACAAACAACGGATACCCATTGGAAGCTTCTGACGGGTCATCGTCGTTTGTTATTTTTTGCAACGGCTAGGCATCCTAATTGTGATGGCCATAAATAAGTTCGATGGTAAGCTTGCTATGTTGGCACCCTCTTTTAGCGATAGACAAGGTTGTTGTAATTATGATGCCTGACAAAATCATTGGTTTTTCTGACTACAAAACTGCAACGTCAGGTGGTGTCACTTAAGCGATAGTTTACTATCTAAATTTGGATGCTCAGCCATTGGAAAAAGGTCTCAAATGTACTAGTGGTTATGCACCCATCTCTAGATTGTTAATTCATTGATCACATTTTGGAAGAAGGAGATCCAAAACCTGCAGATAGCATATCCAAATGTTCTCTCATAGTAAGCATTTGTAGATACAGTTTTGAAGCACCTTTGTCATTAATGTCAAAGGGGGAGTATGTATATAATATGGCTTATAGATATGTATAAGGAGATATTAGATAGAAGTTTATGTATAAGAGAGATATAAGACAAAAGTTTTTTGTATTAAGGGACAGTTAGCAACTTGGCCATATTCCTTTGTTGCCATCAATGACAAAGGGAGAGATTGTTGGAAAGTTGGCTATACTGGTGTATATGACTTAGTATAGTTTTTTCATTATGGTAACAAAGTCATACAGTATTTTGGAGTAAGCTCACTTAAGGAGAAGATCAGAAATCGACTAAGTGTTGAAGTATAGAGTACCTAAAGCTCAGAGCATCAGTGCACGTGCATACGAATGAGTTATGGTATGCACCCTAGAAGATAATTTTGTTAGAGTATATTCATGCCTAGTTTATGAGCACATGATAAGATATGCAAGTATGACAAAGTTATAGACAGTTGAAGTTACATAGCTAGTGTATGCCAGAGAAGAATAGAGTAAGGAGCCGACTGTTGGCATTTTGATTTGTAGCTATATTATTATGATGTAAAGGCCATGCACCTATTGCAATTAGGTTACCAACATTTAATTATATTTTTTTTAAACACGCTTGAGCCAATTCAATTGGAAACCTTGTATGTAATCGGTTAAAGGGTCGACCTAGTTATTTGTTTTGTATGCGCATATAAATATGAGATGCGCCCATTGTAATCAGCATTAGAGTTGTTATATAGTTGAGATAAGAAGAGCAAAAGTGTGCGAAGAGTTGATAAGATGTATTAGAGCTTTGCAAGAGGTCAAAGCATCAGCGCATCAAAGGAATTGATCAGACAAACAGTGTCACAGTGACTATTCATCCAGCAGATATAGTGTGTATCTAAGATTAGAAGGTTGCAGTCTTCACCACTTGAGAAGTGAGCTCTAGGACAGTGCATCCACACCCCTAATAGGGTTTATTGTAAAAGACTCTGAACAGGGTCCGACCCTTGACAAGGTCTACTGTACTTAATACATTGTAAAGCAACTCCTAACAGGGTTAAGAATCTTCTAACAAGGATCATAAAACATTAGTACATAATATTAATGGGTGTCAATGCCCACTGGGGTTTTTACCTATTTGGGTTTCCCCATAACCATATTGGTGTTATGTGTTGATTTTATGTTTCATGTTTATGTGGATATTCATTTCAGTACTTAATTATTTAAGTTCAATTTAAGATTAAGCAAAAAGATAAAATATAGTGAACACTGATTCACCCCCCCCTCTCAGTGTTCCCATTCCTAACACATAGTTCAAACCTTGTTAGGATTCTATTACAATAACCTTGTTACAGGTGGGGGCATGCTATCCTATAGCTCACTTCTCAAGTGATGAAGGCTACAACCTTCTGATCTCAGATACACACTACATTTTCTAGATGAACTATTGCTATAACACTGCTTGTCTGATCAGTTCCTTTTGTGCGCTGATATTTTAGCTCCTTGTAAAGCTCTAACTCATTCTATCTTCACTTTGCATGTCTCCACTCTTCTTTTATTATCTCTATTTTAATTCTCTCTACCTTATTACAAAAGCACATCTTATATTTATATGCACTAACAAAACAAATAACTAGATCAACCTATAACCGATTACATACAATGCTTCCAAGTGAATTGGCTCAAGCATGTTTACAAACAAAGATGTTTACATGTCTAGAACCTAATTACAATAGGCGCTTAGCCTTTGCAAAATATTATTATAACCGCTAATCAAAATACTAACAGTCAATTGCATACTCTGTTCTGTTCTGGTGTTCACTGTCTGTACCACTTCAATTGTCTGTATCTTCATAATACTGTCTCATCTGATCATGTGCTCTTATACTTAGCATGAATACTCACTTACCATCTTAACTTCAAGGGCACATACCATAACTTGGTCAGACGCACGTGCGCTGATGCTATGATCTACTAGTGCTCTGCTAACTATCTAGTCTTCTATACTTAGCCATATTCTGACCTTATGATAATGTGCGCTAACTCCAAAACTCTATATGACTTTTTTACCATAATGAAAACACTATATCTAGTCATATACAATAGTATAGTCAACTTGCCAACACCTCCAATCCCAACTCTTTTTATCATTTCTTCCAATTCCCTTCATTACCTCCTAAGAGATTCATCTCTCTCCCTTTATGTTAAATTTAATAACCTTCACAATAAGGAGAATATAATGAACATCTAGTTTATAAAAAACATTATAATCTTTATGGAAATGAAGGAGAATAAAATGGATTCTTTAATGAGAAATATTAACACATTTTTTTGGATTGCAGTTCTAAATTTTCTAACTCTAAATCAATCAATGCTAAGATAGAATGATAAGACTCCTCCCTATATATCTAAATATAACTTTAAATGGCGTGAACTCTCCAAACAATAAAGGTATCTCGACATTCCTTTTTCTCTTGATTTATTTTTGACAAATATGTGGGCTTAGATCAAAGGGGAAAAAATCTAATAATCTTAGTGAATGGAATAAGTTGCACCTTTCTCTAGTAGGTAGCTCTGTCAAAGTGTGCCAAAAGATTCTCTATGTACTACTCTCATGTATGACATTTTATTTTTTATATAAATGAAATGATGTTAAAAATAATATTAGGAAATTTCTTTGGTAAAAAAGAAAAGGAAAACATAAACAACATTCTATGAAATAGGACTAGTGCATTATGGAAAATAAGTGGTGGAGGGGTGAATTAGGTTTGAAAAACATAAAAATAAATATCATAGCATTGGCTAAAAACTAGATGCGGAAAAAATTTGATGGCAAAGATCCATGGAAAATATTTATAAGGAACACCATCAATAGCTCTGTGTCAAAACAAACCCAGGTTCGTGAAAAATATTCCTTTTGGTGATGTCATTATTGGTCCTTTCTCTATAGATCTCCAAGCTTTGTACCTACCCCAGCTTGCACAGAGCTTGGTGTTTTCTTTGTAATCCTACTACTTTTCACCATTGTCAATTCTATATCATGGGTGTTATAATTAATTTTTTATTTTTTTGTGCATTCCCAATGATTGGGAAAATAAGAGTTTGAAAGCTCTATGTCCCCTTCCTTATTTTTCTAAAAGAGCTCTTTTTTATTTATGGACATTTTTATATTTCCAACTGGGTGAGATTTTTTTGGTAGTTTTTTACATTGTATTAGAGCTCCTTTGTGGAAATATTTATATTACCAATTTAAACAACCCCTAATCATCTAGAGAGTCTTATGAGATTATGGTGATAAGGTTTCTTTTTTATGTTTTGACAATGATATTCATTTAGAAAAATATTCTTCTAATTAAAATTGTTAAAAAAAATAAAATTTACTTGATGAATTTGGTCCCAAACAATTATATCTCTTTATATTAATAATAAAGATATTTGATTACCTAGTAATATTTATGACTAAGAACATATTCAAATACTTAAAAGTAAATGTTTTTATTTGTGAATTGTGGAAACTCAGGTATAGAATAAAATCAAGAAAATATAAATGGAGGCAAACTCCATCATGCAATAACACCAAGTATATGTAAATTAAGGCATGCTCAAAGATCTATAGTAAATTTATATAATATTTTAGCTTTATATAACGACATGCTCCACTAGGTACAAGAATATGCCTCGTATGGATTAAGACCTCGTCCACTATCTATAGGTATAAATTAATTTTTGTTGAATCAATACATACTGAACTATCCATATACAATGAAACAAAATAATTAAGTGAGAAACAAATGCAATTGAAATAGACACATTAAAACAGTAATGAAATATTGTGGGTTTTTCAATCACAAATAATCTAGTCAAAAGAGTTTTCTAAGCATTGTGATTTTTATATATCATTCTAGGAAAAGTAGTGTGTTTTACATCTTGCAATGGTAAAGACTAATAACTGCAAAGGCTAATCATATAAGATTTTGCATTGCTGTTGTCCAGTTAAAGTGGCAACCGCTGACTTTGTTTGTGGCAGCTTTACTTGGTGCTGTACCAATTCATCGAAAAAAAAGATTCTTGAAACAAAATCCGAGCAAAATTCAATGTACAATTATTTCCTTTTATATTTGTAGGAGTGCACTTCGTTTCAGAGCTCGCGTGATAAATTTGCCAACTGATAGAATATGTCTGTCGTGAAGGACCCACTGGCAGTAAATATTGAAATGATCAAACATCATCCATGTGAGAAATAATTGCAAAACAGAGAGAAATGCCTTAAAACTGTCCTAATAGGACAGGTCGTGAAGATTCTTCCTGTATTGTGCTCTGTTTTCTTCTCAACCAAAGTCCAATTGTAATACGACTACCATGATAGGACATTGGGCGCAATCAAGATCATTCGATGAGAACAGTTAAAACTTAGCTGTAATGCATTTCTATTTTGCACAGATTTCTCACATGGGTGATATTGATCATCTCAGCATTTACTCCCAGTGGTTCCTTCACTTTCATCATTAACATGTCGCTTCTACAACTTGCCGTGTCAACTCCGAAACAAAGCCAAATTGTGCAGAGAAAAACAAGTGAAATTTATTCATACGCATCGCCAACTATATAGACAGTTTTATTAGATTTTGGTGAAACCGTTTTCTTTTTTATGGTTTGTCTTATCATTTTTTTGGGCTAATATTTTTCTAATTAAAATTTTTAAATTAATGGTTTTTTAAGAAAAAATAACGAATTTGGCCTCATAAAATCATATTTGTTGATATTATTAATAATAAAAAATATTGTTTATCAGATTGTTTTTGTGAGGTAATATATGTATGTGTATATGTATGTGTATACATTATTAATATTTATTTATGATATATTATTATAATATCTTAAAATTAGATCTATGACACAACAGATGTCTCTTTCTCTACCTTACTTTCAACTCCTAAATCTGACAATAAATGTCTAGTCTACCACTTTTTAGTGATGACACTGAATATTAACCTTATGAAATTTGATGCCAAAATTTGTCAATTATTTGCATTTTGTGTCATTTTGCCCAATTAACTAAGTCCCTACATTAGAACGGATTCCTAAACAAGCATTTACATCATCCAAATCTTTCATCAACCTATATCTTGACCACAGTGTTGGGTCCAAAAATTGTTGCTCCATAATCTCAAAATAATTTCTTCACACCTTCAGGACTAGAGATTTTTCATTAAGAAGATTGAAAAGGGGCACATCAACAAACTATGGAGATTTATAAGATCAATTAAGAAATTCATATTTTCTTCATGCATTTTTTAGCTTTGGTTAGATCTATGAAGATATTCCTAGAGTGAACCTTAAATATGGTTTTAAACTAATTACAATATAACTTGATTGTCACTATGAAGAGCTCAACTCCACATATCACTTGATTGCCAAAAGTAGAATTTATACAAAGGATATATATATAGAATATATTTAGTCAGCCACTTTAAACAAAGGAAGAAGAAAAAAAAGTCCTTGTTATTAATTTTATAGATATTTTGAAAAAAATATGTTTTTGAGATTCAGTTATCAAGAGACAAATAATAAAATAGGAAGTTATTTGAATAGTATGATACTATCTAAGGTATGGTTACTAGAGTGTTTGGAGGACAAATATAATGCCTACAAAAATTTTATATGAAAAGGGTCCAAATATTTTTTTGTTTTACAATAACTTAAATCACTAAGGGTTTGGCTAGAGGCTTAGTTGAGGTAAGAGATGGATGCATAGAGGCAAGTTCTTTTGATTGAACAACTCATTATGTGCCTCATGACGAAGGTTCATGTTAATATACGGTGAAGTATAAAAACTAGATACTTCAAGGGAAATTATTTAGTTAATCAATTTCCTAGTAGGAAACCCTTTAGGTTAGGGTGTGGTTAGGCTTCCTCAAGTAGGATTAGCAATAAACCAATGTGTTCAATCTATATTTCTATATTTATAGCCTAGCACTAGATATTGTGTTTAACTATATTAGCTCACTATTCAAGGGTTGTATGTATATTTAGTAACTATAGACACTAAAAATTATTCACTTCCTAAGACGATGCTTTTTACTAACATTTCCTCCACATTGCATGATCAATCTTTATTATTCATATGATATTGTTTCTTTCTCCCCTTAATTAAATAATTTTAATTATTTAATTAGTAGCTAATTGTGTACTCAGATTTGATAATCCCCTCGTGGGAGGTGCCCTACCCTACGACCCTATGTGTTGGTAGAGGGGGGAGGGAGGTCGTCAACTTGACCTATGTCAATGATTTTACTTCTTCAATTAAATAATTTTGTCAATTATTTAGTCCCTTTTTGCTTGGCATTGAGTTTCCTAATTAGTATGTAAGGTTAATTATTTAATCCATTTTCCTAACTTTTCCTCTAGGAATAAATAAATAATATTATTTATTTATCCCCTTTTTCATCCCATTTCCTATTTAAATAAGTTCATTTTTATTTAATTAGATAATTTTTAACATGTAGTTTAATTACTAAATTTTATTTGTCAATTTTGTCCACTCGACTCTATTTAATTATAATTTTTCTTTCTCTTAACTATATTTACTTTCCATTTCTTCTCTACTTAAAAATGCCACTTATTGGTTTTATTTTTAACTTAACTCTTCATAATTTTCTTTTAAACTCCCCTCTTTCCCCACTCAACTTGTTCCTCATTCCTCTTCTCCATTTTCAAATGGTATCTTTTGTTGAAAATGAATACTTTCCAATTTATTTTTTTACTTAACTCATATTCAAATGGTATATTTTGTTGAAAATAAATATTACTAATATTTAGTTTTATGTAAGCATTCATCTTTTCCATTTGTCTCCACTTTTCTCAATCTCTCATGGATTCTCATCCACTGATCACTTTGAGTCCCAAATCTATCTTATCCATCCAATCAACACAAGTTTGTCTATAAATTGTGAATCATTTCCTCATTAGAATGAATGTCAAATCTTTGAACCCTCTCATATCATTATCATTATCAATTTTAGCTTTCAACTATGTTTATCCACTAAATTTATAAGAGAGACTCCATAGTAGAAGTAATAAGAAACAAAAAAGTCTCATTGAATAAAGTTTTTTGTTTTTATTTTCTTATTCAATATTTGCATTTCCATTTGATTTATCTATTGCATAGATTAGGTATATTTGTATGAAATTGTGACCTTTGTGGTGATCTATTTATTTAATGTATTTTCCTCCTAATTTCCAAGTCTATACATTTCATTAACCCAATGTGAAATTATTAAAATTGATAAAATGTTGAGATTTGTGTCTACATGTATTTGTGACAAAACCATCCTGGAAGTGCCACATTTGATCTAATGTTCCTCACATTGAATCTAATTATTATTTTTGCATAATTTTGACATGCATTAGTTTCTTTACATTTCTATTTTAAATTGGATCTATTAGTTTTTGCTTTTAATCTAAGATCTAGGATGCATGAAGGAATATAAAATCCCACTTAGATGTAATTAAATCTGTTAATATAAAATGACCAATTGTTCACATTGGATTAATTAGGTACTTAATTAAACCCTACAATTTTCAAACAATTTTAATTAGGAAGGAAAAGATCAGAAATTTGTACTATTTTTATCATACTTCTTTTCTCATTGGGTAAATGAATGTGTTTTACATATATGGTGTGCTTGCATATTTTTTTATAATTTATCCATTTTTATAATTAGTAGGAGCCCTACTTATGGATTTCATCCCCCTAGGGTTTGACCTCAAGTGGTTTTTCCTCCAGCCTATTATATAAATAGAAAAGGAAAAAGATAGATCTAGCTTGCAATCATATGTTGATATTTTCCATTCAATGAGTTAATGTATGGTCCTTAGATAGGATTGGATAGAATTAATTAAATTTCTCACTCCTAAATTTGAATGTGTAAGTCCCTTAAATTGTGACTAAGAACCTTATATTTTAGAGGTCATCCTTTTGATTGAGTATGTTGTGATGATTGTCAATATAAGTGAGTAGCATCACTCCCTAAAAACAATCACAATCTATATATCCTTGAGTTGAGACAAAAAAAAATTAGGTTGTCTAAGGAAATTGTGGCTATAGAAAGAGGGTTATTTGGTCATGCCTCTAGTCTTGGGGCTCCCTACTTCTCTCTCTCTCATAAAGATGAATATGTAAAGAATAGCTTAAGCTATTGAATGAATGTTAATTTGAAAACATGGTGGCTTGTATTTGTGACCACTACAATATAATTTATGTGACTCTTAATCTAAATGATGACACTTCTGTGGTCAAACCAATAAGTATAAGAAATTGGTTGAGGCATATTCACAAAAGACCGTCATTAAATCTAGTCAATGAATTTGGCCTTGATTTGGTATCTATTATTTGTATCCTCCAAAACTATTAGTTTTTATTAAATTTGAAGGAAGGGGGGGGTCTATATTGTACATTAGAAAAATAAAATCATAATAAAACATCCCAACAGTTAGGCCATTACATCCTAAAAGAAAAATACCCCTACACTAAGACTTCAAAATAATAATAAAAAACTCATAGTAAAATGGACTGTAATTGAGGTTTTCACTACTACTACTACTACCACTATACATCCCACCATAGTTATGATACTACTTAAACCAAATTAAAAACCTAGCGATCTACTAAATTATGAGCATAAAACCATAATAAGAATATAATCCATATTATCCTTGAAGGCTACTAAGTATTTCAAAAGAATTAAAATTATACTAATAGATAGCTTGAAATTAAAAAAAACTAAACCATTAATAGTTATAAATCTCATGAAAAACTCAAAACTAGTAAACATGAGGTAACCTACCTCAAAGAGTAGCTTCCTTGGTAACATCATTCTTTTTAATAAGCTCCCAATTTTGGGAGAGATGATGCAAAATCTCTGTCCATTCCCTTGACTTAGGATTTTGTTCCATCTTAGCCATACCATGGTCTTTATTAGTACCCTAATCATTTTTAAATTCTTCTTAAGTTTTCTTTGACTAGAGACAATTCCTATAATAACTTTTCACATTAAACCATTAGTAATCAATAAAATATAATTGGTCACATTAAAAATTATCACTTTGGAATTGGTAGTGGAAGAAAAAATTTCCTCATTTTAGCAACTCTATTATGAAAATATTTAATTTACTTTTTAAGTTGAAGATAATTATTATCATCAATATGAATATTTGGGTAGGGTAATTCTCAACTTTAGAATCTTTATTATTGTGAACATGGGAAGAAAAAAACTTGTCCATGAGGTCATCATAGTCCTCCAAATCAACCATTAGATCAAGGGGTTCCTCTTTATCCTCCTTACCAGACTCATCTTCTTTATCCTCGTAGTCCTTATCATCATAATTATTTGATGAGTCCCCTTCTTTAGGTTTGTACACAAAATCTATCTTTGGGACAATATCTTCGAAGATCTTTCTATCTTTCATTTCTTTGTTATGCAGGTAGGTAGACTACCTTTTCCTAGAAATCACATTATATTGAGGCTCCTATTCAATTTTTTCTTCCTCTATACCCTCTTTGAGGTCATCAATCTCCACAATTTGGGTTTTACATTTTGACCCTTTCCCAACCATTGTAACCTTAATAGGGCTAGATCTTCTAGTAGTAGCATTTAGCTTTTCAAGAGTAGCTTCTAGTAGCTAAACCTATAAAGGTTTTTTGGAAGATTTAATCTTAGAAACTCTGGTATTTTTCTTTTCGTTAGGGTTAGAAATATTTGGGAGAGGAGTACTCTCAATTAGCTTAATTCTAAAAAAGGTTCGTTGTTGTGATTCCTATTGATTAAGCTTAGATTAGGGGTAAGGGATAAAATGGATTCTAAAGGGAGATATATCTAACTCAAAATGATACAAGGAAAACATCAACCCCTAGTGTAGTGGGGGAAAATATCCTTTACAAATGTTATTACATAGTGAGGCATATAGAAAAAGAAACATATCAATTTTATCACCATTTTGAATATGATTAAGGATGGGGAAATGCTATCCATTGATAGAAGTATACCAACCTTACAAAGTAATATATTTCATCACATGATAAAAAAAACCTAAACATAAGGGAGATGAAGTAGAAGACGATCATACCCATTTTGTTCAATGACTAGTTTTTCACCATTTTTAAAGAATATCCTAATGTAACTCTAATCATCATCTAAGATCTTCTCAACTTTTTCTCCCTCGCATTTGTGTCTTGTAGGATCCACAAATAGTTGAGGAGTCACACTGAAACTAATGTATATGATAGAAATAGAGCCCTTCTACCAAGAATTAAAAATTTTGGTGGAAAGGGTTCTATTATATTGCTATATAATCATGAAATATGGGGTAAGATCAATCTTTGTAAAAAGTGTTTCTCTCAACTTTGATGTTTGTCCTTTTTTCCAAACACACTAACATTTTGATGGAAGTCATTAGCATCATCATTATCAGCTTAAGGTTTGCATTATTTAGATTGATCATGATAGTTGTTTGATATACAATTAAATTATCTTTCATACTCTTTGTTCAATTTGGATCACTTAGTGTATTAGTATACTTACAAAAAATGTAACATGAGATTTCAAGTACATCTAAATTAAGCTTTATACACATCTTTCAGTTGACTATGATTATGTTTTTAAATGAATGTTGATTAATTCACAAATAATGTGACCTTGACAAAGACTAAGTTGTATTTCTAGGAAGTCCTTTTGGTCGACCCCCTAGCAACTTTTAATTTAGTATTTTGGTGATGTGATCAAAACATCACTTAGTACTATGTACTAAGTGAGTGTTGAATGTGACATTTAATATGGAATTAAAGGCATCAAAAGTGATTCCTTTTCTATCTGCGTGGAGGATTTAGTTTGGTTTTCATTTTAAAAACCCTAGTTCTATTGAGCTAGAGAACCACCCATGAAGGGCACAACTTGGTCATGGTATACAGTGATAGTTGGTTTTAGAGTTTTAATACAAAATGTCATCACCATGCTAAGGTTTGAGAAGTTGATTGGGAACACTCGGATTCTACTTTTAATAAAGTCTATGTATTTTTAATTAAAAAAAAATACTACAAAACTTTTCCTTAATTGTAACTACATTTTACTTGACATTAAATTCATCACTCGTATAAATGATTAAAATTATTTATTTAATAAAATCAACATAAATAAATTTAGAATCTATTTGTAAGATGCTCACTCTCTTGATTAATGTTTTTCAAAGCTTCTATGCCTTTTCACCCAATTTTATTATGTTACACCCATATTACATAACTTAAATTATAGAAATCGAATATGGTGTTAAAAAAATATAAGCACAAATATTTTTTTTTTTAAAATCATTATTTCCATAAATAGCACTAAATATATATAAATAATATAAATCGTTATAATGCATTGCATTAACCTATCAAATACAACCTCCTAATATCCAATAAAAAATTAGCTGCTAACCAATTATATCAAGAAGCATATTGGAATTCTAACAAAATGAAAGTGAGAACATGTCTACATATAAGCCTCACTTTTTAAAGCAGCTTATTCACCCGTCAATTCATATTTTCCCTTATAACATGATTAATATTAACTGACTCCAATATTTATTTTGGCTAAAAAAATATTCTCGGAAGCAAAATTTAGTGAGGAGATTTGCAGTCATAAAACGTTCATATTTTTGTCACGAGGAGTAGCATTTAGATGTCCAAGGCAACGATTGAAACAAACAATTAAGTGAGAAACAATGTAATTGAAATAGGTACATTAAAACAGTAATGGCATCTGTTTAAATCTTACGAAGACGTACAATTACCTTTTCTACCTGTCATATTTCCTCCCACAGAAAAGCTCAATATTATCACCCCATCTCGAAACGAAAGACTACATAAAATTGCTGAAGTTGAAGAGATCTGGGCAAGGAAAATATGTATCAGAACTCGAACGGGACCGTGAGCCTCGAGTGCCTCCACAACCCCAGGATAGGCAGCCAATCTGTATCGAATGGTAAAGATCAATTATGTGGTATTTCAGTCTAGCTTAAATTCTTCTTTCATTTGTCAATAATATTTTATTGTAACTTGTATTCACAAATATGTTGAAATGGTTAAATTTGTATATACATAAGATCTCTCAGTTAGATTTAACATTGTTTTGTTTGAATTTGGAGTTTGTAAGAAACATGTTGATTAAGTATTTATTCACATTCTTAAAGTCACTGTGATCGAGGGATTGGCCCAAGGAAAATTGATTCCAATGATCAAATAATCTACTCAAAAGACTAATAATTGTGTGTTGAACATCTTCCAATGGTAAAGACTAATAATTGATAAGGCTAATCTTTCACTTGTCTGGGTATTAAAAATTATAATAATATAGGTTTTTGAATTGCTGCGGTCCAGTTGAAGCAGCAACCACAGACTTTGTATGTGGCAGTTTGAGTTGGTGCTGTGATTTATCGAAATAAAAGATTCTTGACACAAAATCTGAGCAAAATCCAATGTACAATTATTTTCATTTATCTCTGTAGAACTGCACTTCGTTTCAGATCTCACATGACAAGATTGCCGACTGATAGGAGAGGATTGTTAGTGAAGGACCCACTGGGAGTAAATGTTGAAATGACCAAACATCAGCCATGTGCGAAATCATTGCAAAACAGAGAGAGATACGTTAAAACTGTCCTAATGGGACAGGTCGTGAAGACTCTTCCTGTCTTGTGTGCTGATTTTTTTCTCAACCAAAGTCTAATTAAAATACGACAGCCATGATATGGCATTGGGCGCGGTTATGATCATTTAATGAAGACAGTTTAAACTTAGCTGTAATGCGTTTCTATTTTTCAAATATTTCTCACATGGGTGATATTGATAATTTCAGCATTTACTCCCAGTGGCTCCTTCACTTTATTCATGAACAGATCGCTTCTACAACTTGCCATGTCAACTCTGAAACAAAGCCAAGTTGTGCAGAGAAAAACAAGTGAGATTTATTTATACACATTGCCAACTATATAGAGAGTATTATTAGATTTTTGTGATACCTTTTTCCTTGTTATGGTTTGTCTAATCATTTTTTGGGGCAAATATTCTTCTAATTAAAATTTATAAATTAAGGTTTTTAAAAAAAAAATAACGAACTCATAAAATTGTATTTTTTAATAGTATTAAAAATAAAAAATATTATTTATCACATTGTTTTGTGAGGCGATATATGGATATGGATATGGATATGCATGTGCATGTGTATACATTATTAATATTTTTGATGAATAGTTCCTTTTTTATTAATTGAATATAAAAGTTACATATTCACAAAAAAGGGGCCGGGGGAAATAAAAATCACCCCGCAAGAGTCCACATGATAGAAGCGGGAAATAGTAACAGAAACTAAAAACTATTCATTAAAAAAAAACATAAAGCCATCAAGCTGCAAGAGCAGTGCCAGCAGATGGAGGAGGATCTCTATCATCAGAACCCCAAACATCATTTGGATTGACAGGAGGATCGGGAATCAACCAACCATCATCTTCGACATTTTTATCTTTCTCCTCTACCCGGGGTAGAGAAATAGCAAGAGTCAAGCGGGGGAACTTGGAGGAGGTGGTCGGAAGCCCATCAGAGCCACCACGAGCAGTAGTAGCATCAAGAGTGGAAGATTGAGCCAGAGCCAGAGACCACCTAGAGGTACGGCGAGGAAGAAAAGTCGAGTGGCACCCCCAACCATCATCGCCACCTCTAGGAGAGTGGTGGTGGAGAGCCTACGACCGTAGACTACAGAGCGACAAGCCGAAAAGATACGCCTACAATGGCGACCCCTGGGCAGCGTACCTTTTGCAAAAATTGAATCAGGAGGAACCCGAGCAACCGTGCAAGGAGCATTGCCCCAATGATTGAGCAACTCCTGAAGGTGAGCCACCTCTAGAGCCACTTTGTTAGCTTACACCTGAATCTGCATCATTACATTGTTACATATGCAAGCTTTATTATACAGAGCAATATTTGTATCAAGAAAGTTGTGAGAAAAAAGAACAACATTTCTATCTTTCCATAAAGTGAACAAAATCTCCATCTTGAAAGTATGTCAAATCTAGTTTAACTTGGAAGGAAGCCTAGGAGAATTTCCCATGACAATCATATGCCAAGAGAAAGGCTCGGGCCTGAAGGGTTTGAAAAAATCATGAATCCACTACCAATACTGTTGAGCTCTCCTACAAAACCAGAAGATGTGCAAAAAAATCTCAAAGTGACCACAGAATAAACATCGAGGGTCATGAACACCCAGGTGTTTGAGCCTAGGCCCCACAGGAAGCCCTTGGAAGAGAAAACACCAAGCAAAGAGAGCCATCTTGGGCTTTGTAATGGCAGACCAAATGGTCTGGAAATGAGAGCTTCGGTGGTACGTAGAAGAGTGCAGATGCCATCTTTGGTTGAGAATGTCCACCATGGGAAGACAAGGAGACAACCATCTGTATCCCAACCTCGGCTTGTCATTTCTGAAAGGAGTGGTAGGATACCATTTCCAATCCTTCCACCAAGGTCAAATAGACTGAACACCGAGCATATGAAACAAATGATCTGGAATGGCAGAAACCAATAGATCAAAATTCTGACGATCTGGGCAAGCCAGATAGTACTGAACCTACATATCATCCCAAGAGTGGAGGCTCATGGTGAACTTGGAGAAGAGGTCCTTAGGAGTCTGAATGCCATGTTTGAAAAAATGTAGAGCACTGGCCCCTTGAGTCTTAGCCAGAGGAATACCTTGAATGGAAAACAATGGAGACCACCAGAGGTTCTGTTGATTGAAATAAATGCCATTGCAAAAGTCATCACCATCCCACTAGAGCCAAGGCTTAACTGCTTCCCAAGCTTTCCATATGCTCTTTATGATGAAAGTGTCCTAAATCTGAACAGGCTCCCTCATAATGAGAATAGTCTGAAGGCCAATTCCCTTCCAAGTAAGCTTGTGGACAGGGTAGCCTGAAGAAATACAATTCCTAACAAGGATTTTCCAAGCCTCATCGCCAGTGAGAGCACGAATAATCCACTTGGTACAAAGAGCGAGCCCTTGCTTTTGAGTGGAAAGAAGACCAAGGCCACCAGAGTCTCTGGGGAGACAACAATACTCCCAAGCCACTCTATGAAACCCATGACCATTAGCTCCTGAAGACTAGAGAAAGTCTCTGAGAAGGCATTAAAACTTGAGGTACGAGGCTTTAGAGGGGGCCCAGCAAGAAGAATAGTAAACATGAGTTGCAGCCAGAATCTTAGAACAAATTTGGAATTTCCCTGTAAGAGAGAGGGGTTTAGAGATCCATTATTGAAGCTTCTTCTGAATCTTAGCAATCATAGCATTCCATAAGTCCACATAAGAACCATGAAAGGAAAAGGGAATGCCCAAGAAGCAGAAAACTTCCCCATGCTGAACCTATTTCCAATCAAACTTAGCAAGCCAAGGAGGGGATAACAGGAAAGATTATCTGAAGCAGAGGGTCTTATGCCATTGAATAGTAGACCTACAAGCCTGACAAAAAGTATCCAAACATTGTAAGGCATTAGAAATATTTTTCTCATCCTCGAGGAGAGTGAGAAAGGAGTCATCGACAAAGTGACCATTAACAAGTTGAGATGAAGAGTCAGGCAAAGAAATACCATGAACATAATCCAGAGGAGATAGAATTGGCAAGAAGGTATCCAAAGCCTTCAGGAGCAAGCACATAATGTAGGAGCCAGTGAAAAACACAGGCAAATGGACCTAAAAATCCCAAAGGTGTCGGATTGGGACCCATTGATAGTAATGCACACAAAGGCATCACCAAAATGCATTTCCATAGACTACAAAAAATTGGGACCAAAACCAATAGCTTGTAGCATGGAATGAATGAAAGGCCATTCAATGTGATCATAAGCTTTAGCAAAATCAATTTTGAGAAACACTCTGGGCTGTTTGGACTGACAAGCCCATTCCATTCCTTCCTAAACAACAATAATATTGTCGAGGATATATCTAGACTTAATGAAGCCAGTTTGCTCTAGGCGGACAATAAGCAGAAGGAGATGTCTGATTTTGAGAGCTAAAGCCTTAGCAATGATCTTGTAGGAGACATTCAACAAGGTGATGGGCCTCCAATTGTAGATATCTTCAGGGTCACCAACTTTAGGTATGAATTTTATATTCCCTTTATTTATAATAGCACCCAAAATTTTATTATGGTATGCCTCGAGATAAACTTTATGCAGGTCAGGACCTATAGCATCGCACAAATACTTGTAGAATTCACATGAAAAGCCATCACACCCTGGGGACTTGTCATCAGCCATAGAAGAGACAACCTCTTTTAGGTCACTGATGGTGAGAAGTTTCTCGTAGAAGGCACGCTGCTTGACCATCAGGCAGTTTGGAGTAATAGCAATACATGCCTTGAGAGCATCTTCCCGAGCAACATAATTTTCCTGAGAAGCAAACACTTTTTCATAGTGTTGAACAAAAGCATGGAGAATATCAGGAAGCTCTGAAAGGGTTTCATGACCTTGTTTGATTTTTTGAGTGCCAAAGTTGGTATGATGGGCTCTGAGAGCATGAAAAAAATTCTTTAGAAGCTTTATCGCCCACCTCCAACTAGTGGAGGAAAGCTTTGATTTGATTCCCTGAGCAGCGTAGTTGTCTGCAATTTTTTTCTCATGGCGAAGCTGAGCAAGCTTAAGATGAAGCTCAGTGTCAAAGGGGTTCAAATCAAGGGCATTAGAAGCACTATGAAGAGCTTTGGTGTTGTCTTCATAGGCATGTTTCCTATAGCAAGCCAACTGACGGCTGTAAATATGGAGAAATCTGGTAGTACAGGTGATGGCATCATTCCACCACTAGATCCAACCAGTGTTGTTGTGGGGCTGAGGCTCTAAGTTCCAAACATGGAGAATGTGAGCAATGTTGGAAGCATGTGTCAACACAAATGTGTTGAGAAAAAATTGAGTACAAGAAGCCCTTTGAGTAGAAGAATGCCATGTAATGGTAAAAAAGATGGGGTAATGATCTGACAAGGTCACATCTGGCAAGGAATGATAGGTAAATCCAAATCTTTAGAAAATTAGAAAAAATATTGAGAAGTTATCATAGCATGATCTAATCTCTTGAATATGCAGTTAGAACAAGCTCTGAAATTAGACCACGTGTTCCACACCCCACTCTCCTAATGGCGGTTAGCATTAGGATAAAAAAGGCCCAATTTATTGCACATATAGTACCATGCTTCTCTCTCCAGCTGTCCATCGAAAAGGAAAAATCCCTTCCTTGTCAGAGGCCAGCTCAACCATATTAAAGTCCCCACACATCACCCAAGTTGTTGGAGGCAAATTATCCACCAACCATCACCAAAGTTGAGATCTTTCCACAGCATCATTGGGAACATAAATATTAATAATACCAAAGGAATGATTATGGAATGACATCAAGATCCAAGTAGCACACTACATTGGGTCATACCCATGCGCAATAACAGTAGATTGAAGGTGAGGTGATAGAATAGTAATGATGCCACCCTTACCAGCTTCATGCTGAGAAGAAAAAATAATGTTGTCCGGCTAGATGATGCTATAGGAAGAAGTAAGTAGAAAACTAGAAATTTTAACTTCCTACAAACCCAAAACATCCAGACTGTGAAGTCTATGGTGGGTATCTCGAACATAGTACTTTCTAGAAAGGTTAGTTAGACCTCGCACATTCCAGGACAAAAAATTTATGAAAACTCTTGCATGCTTTCCTCATCCTCAAGAGAGGAGAAACTATTCTACAAGAAGGTTGGAATTGAACCAAAACTAGTGGGTAAATCCCTAGAGCAGATAAACCATCATTTTTTATCTGGGTCTTTCGCACGACCATTAGGGTTGCAATATTGACACAAAGTCTGAGAAGATATAAATGAAACAACTTGCGGAGTGAGCACCACCACTGGGGTGGTAGACCACATAGTTGGAGCTTTCCCCTAAGGAGCAGGTTATGAAATAAGCGGAGAAACCGGTGGTGCTTCGGCGACAAGAGGGTTCTCTCCAGTAGGAGGAGCTGGTGGTGAAGCAGCTATGGAAGTGGCTTGTGCCTACTTAGAAACTAAGGTGTTCTTGCATTTTCACATAATCATGGTCCATTCCTCCTTTTTCCCAACCTCTGTATGTTTAGAAAGTTTCCTTTGGCGGCAGCTTGACCCGAGGGGTAGCCAAAGGGAAATCCTTGATCTTATGCTCTATCGACTGACACCTATACTAGGTGTTTGGTAGGCTCAAATAAAGCACATTCTGAGAAAAGGTCAAGAAAATGACCTGTATCTCAATAGATTCTTTAAGGTCCCTGGAAAGTTTGACCTCAACACAAACACACTTCTGAGGGCGGGCATTAAAACATTTTTCATGTTCCATGACAATAACTTTGCCAAGGATTTTGGCAATAGACTCAATAAATGGCTAGCATGGCAATGGGAGACCAGAAAACTCAACCCAGATGGGAACCCTAAGTTTCTTTTCATTTGAGGAAATGAAGTCTCGAGACCACCTCTAAAACACAAGCAAAGAGGACCTAACCATCCAGGGACCGCGGCTAAAAGTTGCCTCCACTTGGGAAGGGTTAGCAAAATGAAACAAAAAAAACCTTTAGTAAGGTTTTGAACACCTTCAAGGCGAACTCCATGAGGAGTCCATCTCTTGTTTTCCCACTCTTTGAGAATACTTTTAGGAGGAGTGCGACCCACAAAATACCCTATCAAGGTATCTTTCTCTAACCATTCACAAGCAACATCAAATTCTTGCATGTTAAGAACAATATTAGGGTTACCTTGTGAAAGACCTTTGGGACAAACTTGTGAGGATGTTTGTTTAGAGGAGGCGTCATGGCTTTCTAAAGCATCAACTGCTAGGCCGAGGTTGGTTGGAGCCATTATAAACTAAACCTAATGAAGAAATCCCGCAGTAACTACAATGTGACAAGTGGGAAACTTGAAAAAAATGCAGTCAAAGAGTCGTACGCATGAAAAACCTGAACGTTGATTTTTTCAATCTAATACATTATTTTAATATTTATTTCTGATATATTATTATAATATGTTAAAATTACATCTAGAACAGAACATGGGTCTCTCTCTCTACCTTACTCTCAACTCCTAAATTTTATAGTAAATGTCTAGTCTACCACTTTTTAGTGATGGTACTCAATAGCGACCTTTAGAAATTTGATGCCAAAATTTGTCAATTGTTTGCATGTTGTTTCATTTTTCCCTTCATTAGTTATTTTGCTACATTAGGATGGATTTCAAAACAAGTATATGCATCATCCAAATCTTTCATCAACCCGTATCTTGAGCACGGTGTTGGGTCAAAAAATTATTCCTCCATAATCTTAAAATTTCTTCACACCTTTGAGGCTAGATATTTTTCATTAACGGGGCTAAAAAAGGACTCATTAACAAACTAAGGAGAGTTATAAGATCAATTGAGAAATTGGTAATTTCTTCATGCATTTTTTACCTTTTCTTAGATCTATGAAGATATTCCTAGAGTCGACCTTAAACATGGTTTTAAACTAATTATGATATAGCTTGATTGCCACATTGAAGAAGTCAACTCCACATAACACTTGATTGCCACCAGTAGAATTTATACAAAGAATATATCTAGTCAATCACTTTAAA
Organism: Chamaecyparis obtusa; assembly: GCA_027943335.1. Taxonomy (NCBI): domain Eukaryota; kingdom Viridiplantae; phylum Streptophyta; class Pinopsida; order Cupressales; family Cupressaceae; genus Chamaecyparis; species Chamaecyparis obtusa. The sequence goes on along the minus strand of BSBK01010646.1, from coordinate 46,497 downwards.
CAAAGGAAGAATAAAAAGAAGTGTTTGTTATTAATTTTATAGATATTTTAAAAATAAATGTTGTTGAGATTCAGTTATCAAGAGACAATTAGCAAAATAGGAATATATTCAAAGAGTATGAAACTATCAAAGGAAAGACAATACTCTAGAGTGTTTGGACAAAAAAAATAATGCCTACAAAAAGTTTATATGAAAAGGGTAAAAATATGTTTTTTTTTACAACAACTTAAATCACTAAGGGTTTGATTAGAGGCTTTGTTGAGGTAAGAGATCGAGCCATAGAGCCAATATCTTGTCCTTGAACAACTTAATATGTGCCTCATGAGGAAGAGTCGTCTTAATATACGATTAAGTATAAAAACTAGATACTTCAAGGGAAATTATTTAGTTAATACATTTCTTGGTAGGAGACCCTTTAGGTTAGGGGGTGGTTATGCTTCCTCAAGTAGGATTAGCAATAAACCAATGTGTTCAATATATATTTCTATAATTGTACCCTAGCACTAGATCTAGTATTTTTTTTTTAACTATATTAGCTCACTATTCAAGGGTTATATGTATATTTAGTGACTATAGACACTATAAATTGTTCACTTCCTCTGATGACACATTTTAGTAACATTTCTTCCCAATTGTGTGATTGATCAGTATTATTCATATGTTATTGTGTCTATTTCCCCTTAATTAAATAATTTTAATAATTTAATTAATATCTAATTATGTCCTCTGATTTGACATTTCCCTCTAGGAAGGTTCCCTATCCTAGGACCCTATGCGTTGGTAGAGAGGGGATGTCAACTTGACCTATGTTAATCATTTTACTTCTTCAATTAAATAATTTTGCCAATTATTTAGTCCCTTTTTGTAGCTTTTCCTCTAGGAATAAATAAATAATATTATTTATTTATCATCTTTTTCATCACACTTCATAATTAAATAAGTTCAATTTTATTTAATTATCTAATTTATAACATGTAGAAGAATTATTAAATTTTATTTGTCAATTTTCTCTACTCAACTCTATTTCATTATAATTTTTCTCTCTTAACTCTATTTAATTTCCATTTCTTCTCTACTTAAAACTTACTAATTTTCATTTAAACTTAACTCTCCTAATTTCCTTTTTAACTCCTCTCTTTCTGCACTCAACTTATTCCTCATTCTTTTTCTCCACTTTCAAATGGTGTCTTTTGTTGAAAATGAATACTTTCCAATATTTATTGTTACTTAACTCATATTCAAATATCATATTTTGTTGAAAATAAATATTTGCAATATGTGTTTTTATTTAAGCTTTCATCTTTCCTATTTGTCACCACTTTACTCAATCTATCATGCATTCTCATCCAATGATCACTTTGAGTCCCAAATCAATCTTATCCATCCAATCAACCCAAGTATGTTTATAAATTGTGAATCATTTCCTCATTTCAATTAACAACAAATATTTGAATCCTCTCAATATCATTATCATTATCTTTATCATTTTTAACTTTCAAATATATTTCTGTGCTAAATTTCCAAGAGAGACGCCATAGTAGAAGTAATGAGAAACAATAAAGTCTCATTGAATATTGTTTTAGGTTTTTATTTTCTTATTCATTATTTTTATTTCCATTTGATTCTCTATTGCAAAAATTAGCTCTATAGTCATGAAATTGTGATCTTTGTGATGATCTATTTGTTTGATGTATTTTCCCCTTGATTTACAAGTCTACAAATTTGGTTAACCCAATGTGAAACTCTTAAAATTTATGAAATGTTGAGTTTTGTGTCTACGTGTATTTGTGACACAATCATCGTACAAGTGCCACATTTGATCTAACTATTTATAGCTTCTTTGTTTCTAATGTGAATTGGATCTATTAGTTTTTTATTTTAATCTAAGATCTAGGATGCATGAAGGAATATAGAAACCCCACTTTGATGTAATTAAATAGGTCAAATTAAAACTATCAATTCTTCACATTAGATTAATTAGGCAGTTAATTGAACCCTACAATTTTCACCTAATTTTAATTAGGAAGAAAAAGACCAGCAATTTGTACTATTTTGATCATATTTCCTTTCTTATTTTCTAAATAAATATGTGTTTTATATATATAGTGTGCTTGCATAGTTTGTTAAAAATTATCCATTTTAACATTTAGTAGGAACCCTACTTATGGATTTCATCCCCCTAGAGTTTGATCTCAAGTGGTTTTTATTTAAGCCTTCTATATAAATAGAAAGGGGAAAAGCTAGAGATAACTTACAATCATATGTTGAGAGTGTCAATTCAAAGAATTAATGTATGATCCCTGAGTAGGGTTGGATAGAAAGAATTAAATATCTCACTTCTGAATGTGAATGTGTAAGTCCCTTGAATTGTAACTAAGAAGTTTATTTAGAGGCCACCCTTTTGATTGAGTACCTTGTGGTGATTTTCAATGTGAGTAGCATCACTCTAAAAAATACTCACCATCTATATATCCTTTAGTTGAGAAAAAAAATTGGGGTTGTATAACCCAATTGTGGCTTATAGAAAGAGGGTTATTGAGTCATGCCTCTAGTCCTAGGGTCCCCTACCTATCTATCTCTCATAAAGATGAAGATGTAAAGAAAAACTTAAGCTATTGACTGAATGTTAATTTGAAAACATGGTGGCTTGCGTTTGTGACCACTCTAATATAACCTATGAGGATCTTAAGCTAATTGATGAGACTTCTATAGGGAAACCAATAAGTATAAGAAACTATTTGAGGCATATTCAAAAAATACCATCATCAAATCTAGTCAATGAATTTGACCTTAATTTTCTATCTATTACTTGTATCCTCTAAAAAAATTTATTTTTTATTAAATCACCAAGGAGGGGGACTTGATATTGTATATTGGAAAAATACAATCATAAAGAAACAACCCAACATTTAGGCCATTACAACCTAAAAGACAAAAACCCCTATACTAAGACTTAAAAATATTAATCAAAAACATGTACTACCACTACCACTACCACTCTCACTGCCACTGCCACTGCCACTACCACTACCACTCCCACTCCCACTCCCACTCCCACTACCACTACCACTACCACTACCACTACCACTACCACTACCACTACCACTACCACTACCACTACCACTACCACTGCCACTGTCAGTACCACTCCCACTACCACTACCACTACCACTACCACTAGTATCACTATACTTCCTACCCTAGTCATTATAGTACTTAAACCACATTAAAAACCTAGTGATATGAATGTTTGAGCATAAAACCATAAGAAGCATATAACCCATATTATCCCTAAAGGATATTAAGTCTTTCAAAAGCATAAAAATTATACTAATAGATAGCTTAAAATTAAAGAAAACTAAACCATTAATAGTGATAAATCCCATGTAGAACTCAAAACTAATAAACATGAGGCAATCAACCTCAAAAATTAGCTTCCTTAGCAACATCGTTATTTGTAATAAGCTCCTAATTTCTTGAGAGATGATGTAGACTATCTATCCATTCCCTTGACTCAAGATTATGGTCCTTCTTATCCATACCATGGCCTTGATTAGCATCCCAATCCTTTTTTAAATTCTTCTCAAGTTTTATTTGACTAGAGAAAAGTCCTATAACAACTTTTCACATTAAACCATTAGTAATCAAGCAAAGAGAGTTGACCGTATTACCAAATTTCACTTTCAAATCGGTAGTGCAAGCAATATTTTTCTAAATTTTAGCAAATCTATTATGTAACTATTTAATTTACTTTTTAAGGTGAAGATGATTATTATCATCAGTACGAGGATTTGGGTAGGGTAATTCTCAACTTTAAAATATTTATTATTGTGAATATGGGAAGGGAAAACCTTATCCATTGGGTCATCATAGTCCTCCAAATCAACTATTAGATAAAGGGGTTCTTCTTTATCCTCCTTACCAAACTCAACTTCTTTATCCTCATAGTCCTTACCCTCATAACTATTTAATGAGTCCCCTTCTTCAGGTTCATACTCAAAATCTATCTTTGGAATAATTTCTTCCAAGATCTATTTACCTTTCATTTCTTTGTTAAGGAGGTAGGTAAACCACCTTTCCCTAGAAATCACATCATGTTGAGGCTCCTGTTGAATTTTTTAATCCTCTATACCCTCTTTGAGTTCATCAATCTCCACCATTGCGGTTTTGCATTTTGACCCTTTCCAAATCATCCTATCCTTAATAGAGTTCGGTTTTCTAGTAGTCTCTTTTTTCTTTTCAAGAGTAGCTTATTGTAGTTCATCCTTGAAAGGATTTTTGGAAGAGTTAATTTGAGAAACTTTGGTCTTTTTCTTTTCATGATGGTTAGACTTATTTGGGAGGGGGTTACATTAAATTAGCTCAATTCTAACAAAGTTGTATAGTTATTCTTCCTATTAATTAGGCTTAGATTGGGGGTAAGAGATGAAATGAATTCTAAAGGGAGATCTATTAAAATCAAATTAATACAAGACAAACATTAGCCCCTTGTGTAGTGGTGGAAAATCCCCTTTGGAAATGTTATTACATAGTGAGGTGTAAAGAAAATACAACATATTAATTTTAGATCACCATTTTGAATATAATTGAGGTTGGGGAGATGATATACATAGATATAAATATATCGACCTTCCAAAGTATTATATTTCATCACTTGATAAAAAATGAAAGAATAAGAGAGAGGAAGTAGAAGACGATCGTACCCAATTTGTTCAACCACTAGTTTTTCACCCTTTTTAAACAACTTTGAAATGTAACCCTTATAGTCATCTTAGATATTCTTCTCAAATTTTATCCCTCAAATTTGAGACTAGTAGGGTCCACAATTAGTTGAGGAATCACATTGAACCTAATGTATCTAATAGAAATAAAACCCTTCTACCAAGAATTGTAGAGTTTGGTGGAAAGGGTTCGATAATATCCCTGCATAGTTGTGAAATCTGAGGTAATCTCAGTCTTTTTAAAAAGGTCCCAAAGTGTCTCATTCTACATTAAATGATTACAATATTTTGACACAGGCCATTTTAGAGGACCTCCCATTTCTTTCATTTTTGTAGAATCTAGCACAATATGGAAAATTCTCATTTGGCAAGGCCCATAATGAAAATATCTATTAAAAAAAAGAACCTTTTCACTTCTTATTTCCATAATGAACTCTAGAGACTTCTTAAATAATATTATTAAATAATTTTACATTAAAATCCTTCTCTCATAATTATTAAATTTGGTCCCTCTTTAAATGCTATGAATCATTGGCAAGATAGTAGCATGATTCACAAATTGATAATTTTGCCCTTTTTGATGTGAAGTTTTCTTGATGATGTCATCTCTCCTCATGCAAAATCCTTTCAACTTAGCAATAAAATTCTTGTTTTGAAGGGGTTGTCTTTTCATATCTCTTAAAATTAAGTGTGAGAGATATACATATCATGATATTGGCTTATATGTTTCTTGTTTCCACATCCAGGCATTAATATAATTAATCACCATCAACATTTTTTCCAAAATTCTATCAAGTTTATGGTTGGGCATAGTAGAGGTGATCTTCAAAAATAAATCCACTATTATGATCAACAATCCATGAGTGATTCACTTGTCAATTCTTTTATTCTTTAAGCTTTCCTAGTACTTTCTTTGATGCCTATTTTTGAAAAATAAAACTTAAAAAGAACCAACCTCTTCCTTTTTTATTCATATACATTTTCCTTGTATTTACTAAATTAATTTACAAAATCAAACAACTCTACCCAAAAGACACAAATAGGAGAGATAAAATTAAAATGTTGCACATGAGAATTATACTTGAATCATGATTAGGAATTAACTAGTATCCCATGGATTTGGTTCTATTTTATTTCTTTTGTCAAAATATCCTTAAGCTCGTTAGTGAAATTATTTTAGGATATGTAACTCCAATCATTTTAGTTTATTCTCATGCTAGTCATATGATTAGTTTCTCTATTCCCTTCACGAAGAGTATGATGGATTTTATATTGACAGAAGTTGGTCAACATATTTTTGCAGTCTTCCATTAGGCTAAACAAATCCTAGGGATAGACATCCTTCCCTTTAAAGATCCATTATAAATTTGGAATTCTCTTCAAGGATGATTTTTTGGAAATTTGATTTTTCAAGTGCTCGATACCCTATAAAGAAGAAATAGCTTCCACCCTATTATTTGAACCAGCTCCTAATTTATTGTTGTTTCCTTTAATAAAGAGCCCTTTTTAGTCTCTAATCACTCCCCCAACTACAAAAGCCCTATGAATTCTTTCAGCATAATCATCATAATTATATTTAACCCATCCCTCCTAGGGGCATCCACTTAGTTGTTTCTCTTCTCAATAGGCTTTAAAAATTAATATTGAAGAGGTTTTGGACTATGCCTCAATTCTTCTTTATTATGGTATCTTCAAGATTTGAGATCACTTTCCCTTTTCCAAAGGAAGCAATATTCATATTTTCCTTAACCTACTATTTTATAATCTGGAAATGAATAGAGCTAATTTTTGGTTGGTCTCTAAAAATCTTATTTTTGTGTTGGACTTCAAACATTCCACACTAGAAAAGAGGGTTTTTGGAGCCAAATATTTTAGATGATCAAATCCCTAAAGAGGTAGTCACTCTATTTCTCCATAAAGAACCTCATACAGGAACGGATTGTCTAAGAGACCTACAAGATAGAAAATACATGATGTAAAATATTAGTATCATGGGGGCATTGGAGAAAGATGTGGTAAACTCCTTTACTATCAGTGAGACATAAACTGCATCTATTAACCAATAGAAAATCAATTTCATTAAGATAGTCTATGGTGATGATGCTTCTATGTGTCATAGCCCACCAAAAATAGTTTATTTTTCCGATAATATTAGGAACCCAAATATATTTATATAACCATTTAAATTGATCATGGTTCTCCATATCCTATTAGGTTGACATGATAGAAAAAAATCATGAAGAATCATGTTTCCAAATCAACTTATCTTGTCTATTTTGGAAGAAAAAGGACTAGTTAGGTAAGAAAAAAATTTAATTATTGATCGCATTCTCAATTTTTATGATGACTTGTGGTATATAATCCTTAATTTCCTTTAGATCTTGTTTGAATTCTTTCTAATTAGTTGTGTTTCCCTACCATATTATATAATTGTTCACATAGTCTCCATGCTTCTTCCTTGGCTAATTTATTATAATATTGAAATATTTAATGACTCCCAAGAGGACCTCCTTATTCAAAATATCATCCTAAAATATTCATTCTCTTCTATTTCCCACTATCCTTCTACTACCTTTTCATATAATGTTCTTAATAAATTAAGTAGGGTGTTCCAAAAAGGATAATTGTAAATAATACCTAGGTCATGAATAAAGTTATTTGACAATCTATTTGGTAAGTATTTAGCTTTTATAATATAGTCCAATCCTTTTCTCCTTCTATAAGGAGCCAACCAAACTTAGCTAGGAGGGATTTATTGAAGGGTATGATCTTCCTTAAGCTCAATCCTCCAAAATTCCTTAGGGTACACAATTTAACCCATTTAACTTGAGCAATTATGCCCATAGTACCTATCCATAAGAATATTTTTTAGAGAATCCTTGAGTAGCTAGAGCTTACCCGCTTGACTTAATAATTTACTTTTCCATCCATTAAGATTTTTTTGTAACCTTTCAATGAGATTGTTTGAATAAGAAAAGGGGAAATTTAGTATACATGGGGAGACCAAGGTAAGATTTAGGGATAGAGACAACATTGAATCCAAAACATCTTACAATCCTTTTCCGCAGGCTATCTGGAAGATTAATAAAATACAACTTTCTTTTATAGTAATTGATAGATAATCTTTATGCAAAAAAATAATTGTTAAGGATTTCCTTCAATTTCTTGGCCTCTAACAAATAGGCTTCTCCAAATATATTTTTTTGATATAGAATTGTTGGTGGGAATATGGGTGTAGACAAGAAGCATCCTTAACACCTTTCAGAAAATTGGAGTCTCTATACAATTTAATATTGTACCCCAAGACTTATAGAAAGATAATAAATAAATAAATATGGGGAGAAGGGGTGGGGCATCTCCTTGTCTTAAACCTTTTATGTGAGAGAAGAATCCTTTAGGGGATTCATTCATGAGAACAAATAACAAAGGAGAAGTATCGTGTTTCATTTTTAGAAAAAGAATCTACCATTAAAACTATACTTCTCAACATGTCATATAGGAATTGCCAAGAAATTCTATCATAAGCCTTAGGTATATTCAGTTTAAGAACCATATCAACTTTTTTTCTAGCCTCCATTGAATGAATGAACTCATGAGTAGTAATGACCACATCATGGATATTTCTTCCATTAACTAACCTAGGTTGATTTTGAGAGATAAGTTTATCCAAAACTAACTTTAGTTTATTAACCATAATCTTGGAGAGAATTTTGTACAAAGTATTGCATATGCTAATGGGTCTATAGTCACTCATTTTATTAAAATTAATCGCCTTAGGTATGAGAGAAATAAAATTAAAATTTATCTTTTTGTTAAGTCTTCCTTTCTTAAAGAAGCTATTTAAGAGAAATTATAAATATGGACTCTCCCACAACATTCCAGATCTGTTAGAAGAAGGAAGAGGAAAATACATGAAATTCAAGAGCTTTGTAGGCTTCAAAAGAGAACCCAAAAAATCATTATCTTTTGAAATGTTGAAATCAATAATGACCATGATATCTAAATCCCTAATAGGATTTTTTAGGAGATGTCTCCTTTTCAACACTAGCTTCTCAGTTCCTCTTTGAAACTAAACATTTCTTATTTTCTTCATTCTCACTCTTTTGAACCATCTCCATCTCCATCAGATATTCCTAAGAAGGGGAAAAAGGAGAATTCTCCTTCTTTTGATCTTACATTAGAATGCCTTTCCTTCACATAGAGGATGAAGTAGTAAAATAATCCAAACTTTTATTCTTATTGTATCTTAGGGCCTCTTCCACAACCTCATCTATAGGGAGGGGCCACCAACTTGTTTTAACTTCCTCGATCTTCCTTCAACATCTCATCCTATTTCTCTTGGTGTTGTTTCCTAAAGTTATAGAAATTATAGGCATTATTTAAGTGACCAAACTCCTTATAGATCTGGTAGGATGTTGAAGCATTCTCATATTCCATAGTTTGATCCGACAATCCATACAAAGATAAAAGAGTGACAAAGGGAGGAAGGATTTAGTTTACCATCCCATTGACAAAAATCCTCACATAGAGGAGTTGTGATCTCTACTTCATTATCTTATCAACCACCAAGAGGTATCCCTAGGGCTTAGAAATACCTTTGAAAACCTCAAAATTCTTGAATTTCAATAGGATACCAAGAAGATGAAGCTTGATAAGTGCTATGACTCCTAAGTATTTTTTAGCATCAAAGCCAAACTTCTACTTGTACAAAGAGATTATTATAGTGATTACTTCCATAGGTCCAAGGATGTCTCATAAGAACATTAATAAAATATTCCTTATTAAAAGAACTAAAAAGAAAAATTTTGTTTGACATAGCATGATTTTCATGCTACCTTTTACTTTTCACTGAGAAAAAACACATTTTATTAATTGGTCAATAGAAGGAAAAAAGAAAGCAACTTATCATCTAATAAAGTTCTAGCTCCATCATTGTCTCTTTCAAAATCTCATCAGGAACAAAAACAATAGTCATGTTGACTTTATAGGAAGAATCATAGTCATTTACAATAGAAAAGATGTCCATCTTAGGAGGACTAAAACCAGAAAAATTATCCACATTAGTTGAAGGAGTCTCTATTGAATGGAAGGAATCCAAGTTAGAGGTCGGAAAACTAGGGATGTTATTATGTCCATGTAAACATGAGGTTGGACATACATCCACATTCATACTTCTTGAGTTAGAGATAAGAGTGGGATCCAACTCATTCAGATGGGGAGGAAATGGGGAAAACTGCACTAGGTTCCCATTGAATATCCTATAAGGGATCCTATACAAAGTAGACAACAACAGAGCAACAAACAAAACCCTAGAGGAGTGGTCAGAATCCTCAGAGAATATATTGTCACATCAACATTATTGGACCTGATCCCATTCAGTTTAGTTTTGACAAATTAGATCATCACATGTCACCATGGTGTTCATTGAAACTATTATAAAAAACAAAGCCTTAAATAGGATCTTCCTATATATCTCATTTTAAAATTTGAATATAATTTTTTTTTGTAATTTTTGTCATTGGCAATCCCTTTTTGTTTCTCCTTTAATTTTCTTTGTATAAATAATAACCTTTTAAAATAATATATTATATGGTTTCTTTTTTATTTCAGTGATTAAAGGAATATCAAAATTAAAAAGAAGAATAGACTCTTTCAACTGAATATACTAAAATGAGAAAATAATAACATGTGTAGTTAAGCAAGCAATATTAAAGATTGGCCAAAGAAATTTTTTAATGATGAAATCAATTTTAATGGGATACAAAAAAGATTCCTTGTGTTGAATCCAAACTATTTATACAATATCTTTTTCACCAATGAAGAGATAAGAATCCAACAATTCGTTAAAATAATAGTTGAAATATTAGGACCTCAATTTGATTGTTGCATATTCATATTTAGTGATTTTTACTCTAGAATATACAAGGAAGATTTGAGAAATAATATTAAGTTTTTTATAGAATTATTTATATATTTATATTTAATATAATTTTAAATCCACTCTTTGTGAAATTGTTAGAATCAATTATCTCTTTTTTTAAAGAAAATATATTACAAAGTTTGTTCATCCTATTTAAAAAGTGTTTATAAGAAAAATGTTCTATAAGATGTAGGATGCATCATAAAAAATTTACACATATATTTAATGAAATGTTATCTTTTAGCTTTCAACTTGTAAAGTATTGCAACATTTATTTAATCAATATTAGATAAAAGACTACATAAAAGTTTATTCCATCATTGAACACAAATGGTAATACAATATTAGAAATTTCAACACTAATTTTAGTGACCATACAAATAGAAATCTAACATAATTTTCATCATTTATGAATGTCCTTGAAATAATTATTAATTCTTCTTTTGAAACATATATTCTATTTGATAAGTAGGAGATATTTTCCGCAACAAGTCAAATTGTGATACTGCTATCAGGATTCAACTATGAAGTTTTTTTAGTCAAAGTCATTGACCCATGTTTCATGAGTTGTGGTTCACAAGAGCCCATCTAGAATAAATGGAACACTTAGGACTCACTGCATCTAGGTGATGCGCACAAAGGTGAAGCACTGGAACTTCTCGGGAGGTCACCCTTCCCATTACGACTCCAACTTAAGTGTGCTTAACTACGAAGTTTCCTCCGTAGATCTCAAACATGCTTAACTATGAAGTTTTCTTCGTAGTTAACCATGGAGGAAAATCCATAGTTCAGTGCGCTCGAGCTGGAGTGGTACTAGGATGGGTGACCTCCTGAGAAGTCCTAGTGCTTCACCTTTGTGAGCACCACCTGGATGCAATGAGTGCTAACCGTTTCATTCGTTCTCATGAGAGATGGGTTCTTGTGAACCGCTACTCATGAAACATGGGTCAATGAGTTTGACTCAAAAAACTACATAGTTGAATCCTAAATAGAAATATCACAATATATTCTATTTACCAAAAAGAAAATTGATTTGAAATGATTTTATTTGGCGGAAAAAATTCTCAAACAATGAATATGAAAATTTATGTTGTTCATATAACAAAACAACCGATGAAAACTTTAATGCACTTTCTACAAAATTGGTTGCAAATCACATCTTTAGCTACAAGCATACTTTACTAGAGCTTGAATGCGCTACTTGAATCAAATGATAAAATTCTCTATTTATTGTGACCTATTTAAACAATTTCAAAATCTCTGTCACATTCTTGATCTCTTTGATAAATATTTTAGGAAGATTAGAAAACACTTCACCCATCTTTTGTGCTTTTAATTGTAAAACTTTTACACCAAATTCAATACAAATATTTTGAAATATTAAACCATTTTTATCTCACAAATAACAACAAAATAAATAACATAATATAATTACTCATTTAAACAATTTACAATATATTATTCAAATATTTATAAAACGTTATATTCTCATACTCGATACAACCTTATCAACCTATCTTATAACAAACTAGCTCTCAAATTATTAAATATTTTAACAGGAACACTAAATCACTAAAATAACTGTACTAAAAATATAAACTTCTCTGTTTAAGTCTGACATTTTAAGAAAAAGTTTCCTAAAATAGAAATCTGGTCACCAGAAATGGACATCAGAGCTTGAAAGTAGCAGGTGCGCGATAGGGAACATGACTATCGAGCGCCTCCACAACCCCAGGAAACGCAGCCAACCTTAAGCCACGGTAGATCTCTCTCTCCCATCCCCTGCCCGCCAATTTCTCCGCCTCCCTAATCGCCGCCTCCAAAGTCCCCGCAGAGTCCTCGAAAACGCCATCCACAATCCCTCTCTCCAACGCCATCTGTGCGTTCAGCTTGTTCGCGCCCAGCACCACATCGCGCAGGGCTATGGGCTGCAGCTTGCTGCCATCATATTGTCGGGGATGGGCAGGCCAAGATCGAGCTCGCACATGTAGAGATCGGAGCAGCCCTGTCGAGTCATGAAGCGGTAATCGTGGGCGAGAGCCAGAATGAACCCGCTCGCCTCCGCGTCGCCGCAGATGGCTGCCACGGTGAGGATGCTGAGCCTCATGAAGTCTGCGAACATCTTCTCTAATTTCTCTACGGCTATGTCGAAATGGTCATGTGGGCTCTCGGCGGTCCATCCCAAGTCGAGGCCGCTGGAAAAGTGTTTGCCTGCGTTGGTGGTTACCAGGGCTCCTGCGTCTGGAGATTGTTCGACCTGTTTGAGGGCGTCGGAGATGGCATCGAAGGTTGTGGGATTAAACCTGTGCTCGCCGTCACCCACGAAGGTCAAGATGTACACTTTCCCTCGCTTCTCTAGGCTGCACATCCTCACTTAACTCTACAATTCCTCCAGATGCTTTCTTCCTTGCCCTCGCAGACAAATCAAGGTAGCAATGCAGAAAGATGCAGATGGCCGGTATAATTAATAGGGGAGCTCCTCTTTGGTACGTAAATCCCATCCGCACGGGAGGCTTTCAACAGGACTATTAGTTATCCTTCTTTTTGTCTAGTAGCTTGGACTTATGATAGACAATTTTCTGTTTTGTTAGCATATGCGGTGAACATGATTTGACCTTTATATAATATATATATTTGGAGAAGGTTCGGAAGATAGGTTATTGACATTACAGTTTTTCCTGTTTGTATCAAGGATCTATGGCTCCATAACTGAGGGAGATTCTAATTTCTATTTTTTTCTCCAAGCCAGAAAGAAAACTATATCAGGAAAATAATCACCACCAATAAATTATAAGAGCGAGTAAAAGAAAATGTGTTGATCGTGTTACGAACCCTCTATATTTGTTTTTGTGTGCACACTACAAATTAGACAAAACTTATTGTCTAATTATCTTATTGAAAAAAATGTTTTGATAACCCTGAGATTACATAGATATTGTTCAAATATTTCATAACATTTTTAAAATTGACAAAAAAAATTGCACATAATTTTTAAAAGCTATTGTATTGAAATAGTACGTACAAGATGTTATGTAAATTACAAATTAGTAAGGTCAAGGAAGAGACTTAGTATTCTACTTTTCAATTTACAGCTATTGTATTGAAATAGTATGTGCAATATGTTGTGTAAATTACAAATTGGCAAGGTCAAGTAAGAGCTTAAGTGTTCAACTTTTTAATTTAGAGCTATTGTATTGAAATAGTGCGTACAAGATATTTTGTAAATTACAAATTGGCAAGGTTAAGTAAGAGACTTACAACTTTTCAATTCAGAGCTATTGTATTAAAATAGTACATGCAAGATATTTTTTAAATTACAAATTGGCATGGTCAAGTAAGAAACCGAGTGTTCAACTTTTCAATTTAGAGCTATTTTACTGAAAAAGTACATGCAAGATGTTTTGCAAATTACAAATTGTCAAGATCAAGTCAGAGACTTAGTGTTCCAATTTTCAAATGAATAAATATAAGAGAATAATTTTCAAAGAAAAAGCATAAGCTATAAAAAGTTTGAGTTTACTGAACTGACACTAATATTTCAAGGATACATGACATAATATATTTTAAGATATAATAAACAAGTTTATATTATAAACTATTAGAAACAAAATCATACTTACACTTTGGTGGTACTTTCTCTATATTGTTCATTCAAAGAAAAAGCATAAGCTATAAAAAAAATTAAAGTAATGGCATGTACAAAAGGAGAGAAAAAATGAATACGTTATCCCTACCATTTGTGATCCAATAAGTACACAAGAGTAAGAAATATTGTATTGGTTACAACTAACATGAAAAATAAAATTTGGACACAGTTGAATAAAAAAAATATTGTGACAAAAAAAAGAAGCATGTATTCAAATAAATTAATGCCATGAAGAGTCTATATGGAACAAATCCATGCCTAAGTATAATTTTCCAATATGTGAACACATGTATTTTGGTCACTATAGGGTAAACATCACTAATGATGGTGAAAAACTAACATATGCAAAATCTAAAAATTGTTATAGATTCGTGCAAAAGAAATTCATCATAAAACTTAGAAAAGAGTATTTCAATGTGAAAATTTACCTCCTTTTACTTTGAAAAAATGTTAAGTTTTATTTTAATTTTGCATCAACTTAAATTAACTTCACAGAAAATAGATGTTGTAACTAAAAATAAATCTAATGTGCTTAATAAGGCTAATACTTAATCAATTTATAGAAATATTAACATTATGCAAGACTAATTTTCTTAGATCCATTAAATATAAAAAGAAAAATACATACATTAAGTTACTTTAGAGTGTATCATTTTGTTAAATACAAATTTTAAATTAAATAACATTGAAAAAGGTTAAGCATTGATACTTAAGATTACATATATTGACATAATGAATTAACTTTACAATACTTGTTGTACTTGTTCTGATTAGATAAAGCAAGAGAGAGTCCAAATTCAACATCAAAAAAATAACATCAAGTCTTAAAATGATAATCTAGAGAGAATCAACCAGAGGTGAATTATGAAAGCCAAA
Organism: Chamaecyparis obtusa; assembly: GCA_027943335.1. Taxonomy (NCBI): domain Eukaryota; kingdom Viridiplantae; phylum Streptophyta; class Pinopsida; order Cupressales; family Cupressaceae; genus Chamaecyparis; species Chamaecyparis obtusa. The sequence goes on along the minus strand of BSBK01010646.1, from coordinate 31,334 downwards.
CTAACTAAACAAAACTAATAATAAAAACTTAAGCAGAAAAACTAGACATGGGACCAGTAGGAAAAATAACACCCAGAGCCAATAGACAAAACTAGTACATGCACCAAAACTAGGGAACCCAAAAATAGGGGAAATAGCTTGGTAACTCAACAACTAATTATTGAGCTCCTTCATTTTCTCCAAGAAGGAGGAATTCTTAGGAGGTCGAGTAGAATTTTATTCACTAGAGATAATATCTTCTTTAGTAGCCACTTGCAAACTATCATCTCTTATTTTCCTTTTCATTTTTCTTTCTTCTAATTCTGCCTGGATGGAACTGATAGAGAGGTTTGTTTTATTCACAATGCTTTTGATGTAGTTGGTCAAATCAACCAACTACTTGTTTACTTGGGCTTGGTTTTCCTTTATTTTGGTGAGAGAATTGATCATTTCTATTTTTCATCCCCTAAGGGGACCTGATTTTTCAACTAAATAATTTTTTCCTCAATTGTCTCCCAATTGTTTAACTTTTGGCCAAAATTATCAGTGACCTCCTAGATGTTAATGCTCCCTTTACCATATCCCAATCCACATCTTTCCTTTTTGCTTCAACCACAACCTGGAGTTTATTGATTTTTTTCCTAGCAATTTATAGCTAAAGAATAAGCCATTTTCTCATGACCTTTTATCTATTCAAGAAAGTACACAACTCATCCACTTTTCTAGCCACTACCTCCAAATAATAAGAGCACTCAGGAGACATAGATAACTTAATAAGGGAGGAGCTTATGGAAATGTTTACATCGCCAAGGTAGGTGATTTGGGCATTGGGCAAAGGGGGACATAAAAACTAGGAAGGCGAGTTAGTAGTGGAATTATTTAGGGTCCACACAAAATCTTTGGACTAGGTGGAAGTTGACTCCTCAAAAATATCAATGGAGTTATTAGGTCGATCCTCATCCTAGGGTTCATAAAGACCTAGGGCTCTTCTTTTCTCTTTATGACCAGGATTGAGATAAGTTAAACAAAGGGAAGAGGTTAAAGCCTGGGTTTTAATAGAAGGTTGAACGAGTCTAAACAGGTAATTTTTAATCCTGATAGATAGAGAAGGGAAAATCCATTCTTGTGGCATGAGATTAAGATGGATATTATAAAATCTCAGGGTGAGGCCCTGATAAAGAGGCACTTCATCCTTATCGTTAGCCTTAGACACATATTGTGATAAAGAAGAAAAACCCCAAAAAAGAAAGCATAATTTTATGCCTCTACAAAAGTGGTTCAGCATGGGAAATAAATGAGAGTGGAAATATTTGTATCTACCTTCTAGTGTGATAAATTTGATAAGAATAGATTCCATAATTTTCTATTCACCTAAAAATTATTCTTTATTGAACCCATTTTGTAGTCTCGAGACATTCTCTCCAAGATCTAAAAAAATGAAAAAATCCTCCTTGTAATTCACCTTGAAATTTCTTGGTAGTTGTTTACCTTCCATGCTCAAACTAGTAATGGCAACAATGGTTTTTGCCTACACCACAAAGGAAACTACATGAATGGTGGCTTTCCCATCCTCCCATGATTCAGCAGACTTCTGAGAGAGCTCGGGATTCAAACCCTCTATTCCCTCAACATACTTATCAACCTGGTTGTCAACGATAATTTTCCACACCTTCTCAATATTTTTATACTCCTCATAGGTGTCTAGATCTGTTTGATTACAATCTAGGCCCTATAATTATAGAAGATAAATAGCTAGATAGATCCACTATCCAATAGACAATGAAATGCCATTTCAAAATATTCAAACCCTAATAAAAGCACCTAAACTTTGAGCCTTTGCTTCAAAAACCAATATTTTATAAAAATCTAGAACCTAGAACATGAGTTCTAGAAAGGCTACTCAATAAATATTTTCATCATTACAGAGAAGTGTAATTTTCATTATTGTCTAGATTGGAAATCTCTTTAGTGATGTCCACACGAGCAGCCTCAAGGAGTGAAATTAAATCATCTCATATAATTATATTCTCTATCAATCTTCCTACCACTGCAAGTCTATCTATGGCGTCATTGTCCTACTAGAAAGTGTGTTGGAAATGGGAAGATTCTAGCATGGCAAGGAAGACTACAATTTTATCAAAAATGTGTTTCATTTTTCATCCTTCTTTATGCTTTGATGTGAAATTCATACTTACATTCATCACATCCCCTACCACCACAATTTTTTGGTAACCATGATCGATAGCTAACTTGACCTTGTGGTAAACTATATAAGTCTCTATTGTGTTGGAGGTCTGAGACCCTAAATTCATTGTTATTGTACTTCTTGTAGCATGATATTAATTTTAATTACTATTAATTTTATCTTCTACTTTAAATTAATAAACTTATTAGTCATTAACATAGATTGCCAACATTATCAATGGAGTGGAAGGTGCTCTTAATAAGTTTCAAGATAGATTAAAAGTTGTTGTTTTTGTTAGTACAATGGCTATGGAAAATTTAACTAAGGTGATTATTAAATTGAATGAACAAGAAGAGGCTCTTTAAGCCCTTTCTAAAGGTGCTTAACGCAAGGGAGGATGGGGAGAGGGGCAAAAGGTACACCCTAACCAGATCCACCTTACAGAGATCATATGTGGAAGCAAAAAACACACAAGTGAGAGAGAGAATGCAGATCAACTTCTTATTTATTTCATCAGATAGATTCATACATGTCAGGCTGTAAGGCCTTCCCCGTTTGGGCCAGATATTACAATTCAAGTACAAAAGTCCTCCAACATGCGAGGATCTAAAACTATCTTCAAGATTCTAACTTATATCTTCTATTAAACTTATGTTCCTAAACTAAAAACAAATATTATAATATATACAAGAGGCTACATAATAAGTCAACCTTTAGATCCACCATAAATAGAAGGAATGACCAGATCTAGGTCCACACGCTTCCCAATGATAGATACCAGCATTAAATCTATGACCATAATTAATTTCACAAGTCGACCTCAACAGGAAACTAAAAGAAACAACTCGATAAGAAAGAATAACCGAGCACCAGATAAGCATCACTGAGCGCCAGGGAATTGACCGAGTGGTAGAGAGATAATTGAACAGCTCGGTTAACAAAGGAAAACTGAGAAACTACCGAGCCAACTCAATCAAAGTAGGAGCTGAGCAACACAAGAAAATACAAACATGTTTTTGGTGACATAGGATTTCCAAGGACCTGAGATGTTGCTACATTAGACACCTGGGGTTATTTGAAATGATTCTCTAAATCATGAAGCAAGTACAATCTAAGCTAAATCCAACTCAAATTGTGCAATCCATGAATTGTCTTCAATCGGTCAGTTCTTCCACTTTACCAGATATTCCATATACTATTTTCCTCTTGTACTTTTGCCAACTCTTTGTTCCAAAATCTGCTCAACTTCTTCTATCTATTTCTTAGGATAATCATTCGATACTGTCATTTCTTCATCTGACTCATGGTACTCATACAAATAAAAAATGTTGAATATAGGTGATGTATCCATGTCATCAGGTGACTCAATCTCATAAGAATTTCCACTGTCAAATTTTCTCAAAATCTTGCAAGGAGCGTCTTCTTTGTCTATCAACTCTGTCTTTGTATTTCTGATTACTTTTCTCCAACTTTTCTTTCACATCTTCATGCAATGTTTTCATGTACTCAAAAAACTTTACTCCTTCAACACTTCTCTTTCCTTCATCAGCAATATCCTTCAACTCTTGGTTGTATGCCATTTAAAATCTCAAAATGTATTTTTTAAGTACTCCTATTCACTAAATTGTTATATGCAAACTCTGCTTCTGCCAACAAAGAATCCCAATTACTCAGTGTGTCTCCAACTAAAAATCTCAAAAGCTTTCCCAAGATTATATTCACAAATTTTATTTGTCCATCAGTCTGTGGGTGAAATGTAGAACTATATTTCAACTCGGTGCCAAACTTTCTCCAAAGTGTCTTCCAAAAGTATCCAACAAATTTATTGTCTCAGTCAGAGATGATGCTCCTCGGTAATCCATGCAATCTAAAAATTTCCTTAAAGAAAAGATCTGCTATATGAACTGCATCCGATGTCTTTTAATAGGGTATAAAATGTGCCATTTTAGAAAATCTATCCACAACAACAAATATAGAATCATTACCTCCCACTGTCTTCAGTAATCCAAGAACAAAATCCATACTGATATCAATCCAAGGTTTCTTAGGAATAGGAAACAGTGTATACAATCTAGTATTCTGACTTACTCCTTTGGAAACTTGACAAATTCCACAACTTTTCACAAATTTCTTAACATCCTTATACAACTGTGGCCAAAAGTATTACTCCTTAAGAAAATTCAATGTCTTGTCAACACCAAAGTGTCTAGCCAAACCACTACTATGCTTCTCTTTTATCAAATTAGTTCTCATTGATCCTCTCGGTATACACAACTGAATACCTTTAAACAACATACCTCCTTGAATGAAATATTCTTCCCATTTAGTACTCGGTTGATCTTGAATAGGTGATCTACACTTTCTCCACATCTTAGAAAAGTCAAGATCAAATTCATATGAATCTCTCATGTCATCAAAACCAAGAACTTTAATTTTCATCTCGGCCATCAAAGATCTCCTTCTACTTAATGCATCAACAACTCAGTTAGTGACTCCACTCTTATGCTTTATCAAAAATGTATAAGTCTACAAATATTCAACCCATTTCATATGTCTCTGATTCAACTTATTCTAATTACCCAAATACTATAAAGAAACAAAAATTCACTCGGTATCAAATAATGTCTCCATTTCTTCAGGGCTTGAACAGTAGAATAGAATTCTTGATCATGCACAGAATATTTCTTTTTTGCATCATTCAACTTTTCACTAAAGAAAGCAACATGTTTACCTTCTTGACTCAACACAGCTCCTATTGCACTTCCACTTGTATCACATTCCACTTGAAATACCTTATTAAAATCAGGAAATGTTAAGACAGGCAATTCAGAAACCTTCTGCTTCAGAGTCTCAAAACTTTTATCAGCTCCATGTGTCCACTTGAATTCTCTTTTATCTCCTCTCATAGTCTCAATCATAGCATTACAAATTGAACTGAAATTCCTAATGAACTTTTCATAAAAACTAGCCAAACCATGAAATGATCTTACCTCACTAGAATTCTCAGGTGTAGGCCAATTCAAAATAGCTTCAACCTTTTCAGGATCCATTTTCAAACCATCAGCTAAAATCACAAATCTCAAATACACAATCTCCTCTTTCATGAAAGAACACTTTTTCAGATTTATCATCAACTTTTCTTCTTTCAACCTCTACAATACTTTTTTAACATGCAACAAATGTTCTTCTCCAGTCTTACAGAATATCATCTAGGTATACAATTAGAAATTTACATAAGAATTTCTTCAAAACTTCATTCATCAATCTCATAAAAGTACTCGATGCATTAGTTAAACCAAAAGGCATAACCAACCACTCATACAAACCTTCTTTTTTCTTAAAAGAAGTCTTCCACTCATCACCTTCTCTGATTCTGATCTGATGATACCCACTTTTCAAATCAATTTTGGTAAAATACTTTTCTCTAGTCAAACTGTCCATTATGTCATCGATTCTCGGTATAGGAAACCTATATTTCACTATTATTTTGTTGATTTCTCTAGAATCAGTACACATTCGCCATTCTCCATTATTCTTAGGTGCCAATACAATAGGTATTGTACAAGGACTCAAACTTTCTCAAATCAAACCTTTCTGCAAAAATTCTTGAATCTATCAGTTCAATTCCTAATTCTTGGTAGGTGTCAACCGATGTGGTGTCTTATTCAATAAACTAGCTCCAGGGATTAGATCCATGCAATGATCAATTTTTCTCTTTGGTGGCAAACCATCAGGTATATTATCAAAAATGATCTCACTATACTCAGTGAGTAACTTATCAATCTCTTCAGGGATGCTATCCTCTATTTTCTTACTCAATTTGTTAGGAATCACAGTAAAACATACATCATTCTTCTTCAAATCCTTAACAAACTTTCATCCTTCCATCAAGAAAACTTTCACAGATGTACAAACACTACTAACATGTTCTTAAATCAAAGGTAACAAGATTTTCCTTCTCCCATCAGCCCAAATAGTATATTGATGCAATCTCCCCTCATATATAGCATGTTTATCATATTGCCAAGGTCTACCCAACAAAATATGACAAAAATCCATAGGCATGATATCACATAACACCTTATCATAGTACTTTCCAATTTTCAAATTCACATAACATTGTTCACTTACAAAGAGTGTATGCTCATCTTTGATCCATAAAATTTGATAGCGCTTAGGGTGTTCCAACCTTTTCAACTGCAACTTTGTAACCATTTCCTCATATGCCAAGTTCTCTAAGCTTCCACTATCAATGATTACCTTCCAAACTTCATCAAAAACTCTACATCTAGTCTTGAACAAACTTTTCCTTACCAGATCTTCCTTATTACTTTCACTCCAAAGTGCTCTCCTTACCATCAAGTTCTTTTCCTTCTCAAGTTCATTCGGTGACTCTTCTTGCACCAAAGCATTTCTACTGCTACCAACCTTCTGTCTTGCATGTGTACACTTAAATGATCTATGTCCTTCTTCTCCACAATTGTAACAATTTCCTCAGAAACCACCTCTATTATAACCACCTCGGTAGTTATTGCTTCTTCCTCTAGATGAAATTTCACCTTTCCACTTGGTCTTGCCTTTATCCAAATTTTTCTTTTATGGTTCAGATCTACTATTTTCACCATAAGATCTACCTCTTCTTCTAGGGAATCTTCCACCTCTACCTCTTTGTCTTTGCTCATGTCTTTTGTTCAATTTCTCCTCAGCTTTCAAGGAAAACTAATAGGCTTCTTCAATGTTTTCCAACTTAACCAAACTAATTTCTTCTTGGATGGAAACTCTCAATCCATTCAAGTATCTAGCAATTATTTCCACATCATCTTCATCATGTCCATATCTAATATCTAATCTATAGAATTCCTCAATATAATCCTTTACCAAGCTATCTTTCTGCCTCAAACTTTGCATTCACCTAATTAGGTTAATCTGATAATCACAAGGTAAAAACTTTCCTCTCAATTTATTCACCATCTTATTCCATACCTTAATTTTATCTTTGCCTTTCCTTTTTCTATCCAACTGCAGATGTTTCCACCATAAGGATGCATGACTTTTCAACTTTGTGCTTGCAATTTTCACCATCTTTTCATCAAGGACATTTTCATATTCAAAGTACTTTTCCATCTCGGTGATCCAGACCACCAATTCATCTGAATCCAATTTTCCACTATACTCAGGAGGATTAAAGTGTCGTGTAGACTTTATATTTGTCAAAGCCTTCAACAATCTTTCCTCACCTTGATCCATCATCAGTGCAGGTTCTACATCACCTTGTTCTTCCTCAATTTCATCATCACTAACATCTTCAAGATGTCTTCCTCTTCTCTGGGTTGTTTTAACATCTTCTAATGTAGCAGCAAGTTGTCTCAATATGTCTACCAATCCTGGATCCGCATCTCACCTCCCATGAACCATCTTGAAACCCTCTGCAATTATAGGCCAGATCGTAATCCGCTACCCCACAACAAATCAACTAGGGTTTGACAAGAAGGAACCCTCAAACTTAGATTCACAAACCTAGATCCAGATCTTACCTCGCTATGATACCACCTGACACAAGGGAGGATGGGGAGAGGGGCCAAAGGCACACCCTAACCAGATCCACCTTGTAGATATCACAAGCAGAAGCAACAAATACACAAGTAAGAGAGAGAATGCAGATCAACTTCTTATTTATTTCATTAGATAGACTCATACATATTAGGTTGTAAGGCCTTCCCGGTTTGGGCCAGATATTACAATTCAAGTACAAAATTCCTCCAATATGTGAGGATCTGAAACTATCTTCACGATTCTAACTTCTATCTTCTATCAAACTTATGTTCCTAAACTACAACCAAAGATTACAATATATACAAGAGGCTACCGAACAAGTCGGCCTTCAAATCCACCATCAACAAAAGGAATGACCATATCTAGGTCCACAAGCTTCCTAATGATAGATACCAGCATTAAATCTGTGATAATAATTAATTGCACAAGTCAGACTCGACAGGAAACTTAAAAAACAACTCGATAAGAAAGGTGATGAAGGGTGCTCCCCTTAATACCACAAACACATAATAGAAATAGAGAAACAACAACAATAATATGCAAGAACAGAAAATTGGCTTCTTATTATCTCCACAAATGTGGAATTACAAACTTTAAGAATTACAATATGCAAAGCCACATGGGCATTCCCTTACAATATTCTGTAGGACAAAGCCTTGAATCAATACCCAGATCTACTACCCAGAACTATTCTGAACTGCCTAAGACAATAATACAGCCTTCCTTATATAGGCAATTTCCACCGCCTGGGAAGGTTCCAGAATTTTAGCCAATAAGGCCGACCAAACTTAGAATTATTTTATTTTACATTTTATTACATCATAGTCGGCTCAAGATAACCTTTGAAACCCGAACAAAAATTTTGAAGAAAATTATTTTCCGCCATTTCAGGTGGCCCAACTTCCGAAGACCATAAGTCATCACCAGTTGACCCAATCAGCTATTATAACCCCATTTCAGAAATGCCACGAAGCACTCTATAGGCTTGACTGGCGCAAGTGCTCGTCACCCAAATTTTTGACCTCATTCGGGGCCTCTAAAGCCTTCAAAATTGAGTTCAAAGTTTCTGTACCCTGCTGCCAATACCGAAAATCTTCAATATCTTCCAATATACACTTGATCTGGCAATGAAACTTTACTGGCAGACTTATATGACCAAAATGAACCTCCAAGAAAGAAATCAGATCATTCTGAGCACATACAAAAATTACCAAAAATAGTAACTTTCCATAAATAGCAGCTCTGCACAAAATAGCCCTTATTGAATATAAAAATAGAAATTTTTTTTTTTTTTGGGTGATGCAAGATTGCTCTTACACCTAGGATGCTTCTGCATCAAAAGGATAATCAAGCGCCAGACAAGCATCACCAAGTACCAGAGAGATAACTGACCAACTCGGTTAACAAAGGAAAACTAAGAAACTACCAACCCAACTTGGTCAAAGAATCAACTGAGAAACACAGGAAAACACAAACATGTTTTTGGTGACACAGGATTGCCAAGGACCCGAAATGCTCATGCATTAGTGCTCCTACTTGTCCTTTTGTGAGTGTCAAATTTTCTAGACGTGGTCTTTGTGGGGAGACTAGTTCCAATGAGGTCACAATTGTTGCTAATGCTAATATGGACAAAGAGTTTTCTCCTAGTATGACGATGAGACTCTAAAGAAAATATAAGAATGATACTCCTATTAAAAGTATTATCAGTAAAGTTAAGAATATTCATGAAGATGTTCCTAAAAAGAATGCTAAATTGGTAAATTCTTTGTAGTATGTTGGAGTTGTGTGCCCTTGTTTTTGTGTCTTTGGTTTTTTGGTTTGTGTTAGTTTGTTTAGTTGTTGGATGTAAATTGTTCAATGTTGATTCTTTTTGTTCTCTTGGATTTGGGTTTCTAGTCCTTGTAAAACTAGTTTACCTTTAATAAAAAAAAAATTCACTAAAAAAGTATTAAAAATTTAACCTCATTATTAGTGTTAGGAAAATGTATCTCAGCTTTGTATTTAGATATATAGTTACTATTTATAGTAAGTTTATATTTCAGCACAGATTATTTATGAAAATTTCTTGACGGATGTTTATTGGGTTAGATAAGTATGCTACTACATTTTTGTTACAAGGTCATGTTTAGATTTGAAGTTAGGGTATATGCACAAAGATGGGGGACCAAAAAGGTGCCACTTTTCTTTTTGGTCCCCCATCAAGCATAGTGCGTACGCACTAAAGGGCGTGCTCCCTATAGGGTGCACGCCCTATGGCTTGGGTTGCCTAATCCTTAGGCTTGGGCAATCCAAAATAAAGAAACACTTTTTTAGTGTTTTTCAAAGCGCATGCACCCTATAGTGTGCATGCACTTTGAAAAAAGCCTATTTAGCTAAAGCTGTGGGTTGGAAAGATCATTTTGCTTTCCTCAAACCCATGTTTGCAACTAAGAAGGGCTTTCCAACTGCGCACACACTCTTCTTTTGGCTTGTGAATCCATTGTTTTCGTTCATTCATCCATCAAATGGCTCCACGGCATCGTCAAGTTCAATCTGGAAGAAGAGGTAAGTGTTTTTACAGCCCATGCCTCTTATTTGTTTTAAAATTTTAGTTTTGTAGCAATTTATTTTTTTAATTTGTTTTTCTTTAAATTTGTGTGTAATGAAGATTTTAAAATCTAGTTTTTTTAATTGCCAAGATGAAATAGTCTCCCACCACAAAACCCTCCACCAAACCCTCTGTCTCCTCATGAAGAACCGAATGAAGAAACAAATGAAGAAAATGAACCTCAATTTCCTCCACCAATCAAGAAACCTCCTCCTGGAACACAACAATATTTGATGAACCAAATTGAAAGATGGCAAAAAGAATTAGAATCTTTAATTACTAGGTCAAAAGATTCTAGTGGTACAAGTCCCGGAAGGGAAAGACTTGAAAAATCATTGGAAGAAATCTTGACCCACGTAAGCTTGGTTAGTGGGAAAATTAATTTATGGCAAGATAAAAGAGAAGAACAAAACCAATATTATGCAAATAAATGATCTTATGTAGACATAAAAGAGAAAAAAATCACAAAAGATGACATTTGCAAGCTATTTAAAAAACTAGGGGACACAGATACTTTTAGAACGACAACAAGTAGGTTCCCAATTCATTGGTGCTTAAATGAAGACATTAAAAACAATTTTTGGGAGAGATGGTGGATGGTCTTTAATTATACTCCTTGTAACAACCATGAGGTTCCTATATATTTCTTGAGGAAACTCTATTGCGAGTTTGTACTCAAGGAGGTGCCAAATTATTTTAACTATCTAGATTCTCAGGGTAGAGGAGGGGGGTCATCATTTGATCGAGCGGGAGCACATCGTGACCCTAATGCACCTAGGGTTCCTATTGGCAAGCCACAGGTGGATCATGTTACTATTCCTTTCATTGTGAAGGAACATGTAGAGGCAGACACACTAGGCACGATTAGTACTCTGACACAGACTCTCATTTAGTGTGCCACTCCTTTAGTTGAGGGTAACCATGGTCAATCCTTGAGGGGGCATATTTTTCGGTCATGTGGATGCTTGTGCACATTTGGTACTGGTGAGAGAGAGGAAGAGGATCTTGGAATGATGACTGATAGCTTTCTAAATATGACATTTGGCATTGACACACAGGTAAATATTTCCAAGTTTGTTAAATTTCTTTGATCATATTTCATTTATAAAAGAATAACTAATTAATTTAGTATCTATTGATTATGATGAAAATTCAGGGCAAGAGTGTCAGTGACGGTGGTAGTGGAAGTGGTAATGATCCAAATGTCCCCTTCTACACATTGTCGTCAATTCCACAAGTATGTATCAAATAAAACATTTTAATTAACATATTTGATTATTATGTAAGTATATGAATAGTTGTATCATAACTTATTGTGCATGTGCATTAGACATTCACTAGTGGACCATCAACGTTCACAACAGACAATGAAGGGCATCGTGCCACTTTCCTTGAGGTATCTTTATTTGCATGTTAATTTGATTTACTTGATTATATTTAATTAATAAATGAATGAATAACTAAATTACTAGACAAATTATGATCAAAATCCAGAGGCATGATGATCACATTCTTTCACCTGGCTTTGTGACGTCACCATTGAGTCCAGAGGTATATATGTAATAATGCATTATAATTAACATGTCAATAGTACGTTCTTATATGAATGGTTATCTTATAATTTTCCATGTACATGTGCACTAGTTGAATGTTGGAGCTTCGACTTCGACACCGCACACTGAAGGACGCGGTGGAACCTTCACGGAGGTATCATTTACTCATTAGTAGGGTTGTAAAAAATATATGTAATCTTGATAACTGCATAATACTTTTTTTGTTTCATTTTCAGTTATTGACATCAAAGACTCCTCCTTCTGTCCATGATACTTTGGATTGTGGAGTAGCTACACCAGTAGCTAGTTCTAAAGCACTAACTGAGGTATGAAAGAGATCACTTAGTTTTAATTATTATTTTAATAGTTTGTATTGAATTTTATAATGATATTCATGTATGTATTTTAATTATTATTTTGATCATTGTTGTAGGGACGTATTACTCTAGATCGCTAGCATGCACCCTCGGTGGATGAAAATAGTGACTATTTACTAGCGGTAAGTGAATATTCAATTTTATGTCATTGTATTATTCAATTTTGATGTATATTAGTTATTGATGCTTAAATTTTTTTTTATCAACTTGAGCTACAGAAGAGTCTAGATAGGAGGATGAGTGAGTGCACTTGGAAGACTACAGTATCCACTGCATCTCCATCAACACGACGACCGAAGACAGCTCAAGATTTATTTTCTTCCCGTAGCGGGAAAGGACTAGATTAGGGATATGGATTGTATGCCTATATGGCATTAGTGGACACATTTTTTGTATATTGTATAAGTGATACGTTGTACATCCATTTGGCTTTGAGGAAGCTAGTTTAACAGTATTGAATATATTCAATGTATGACATTATTGGACATATATATTTGGCTTCATGCCCTACGAATATATATTTTTTATGTTTTAGGTATGCAATTCATGTGTTTGGTGAATTGATGTATACTTATTTATGTTTATGTGGATGTCTTATGCTTTGTAAATTTCCCATGCCTTATAGTTATGCTTTCATGTTTATCGATGTATGTTTAACTTTTTGACTATGCTACAAATGCCAGTCACTGTCCTCAATAACAGTCAATTCCTTGACTATAATAATAATAAAAGTAATGAAATGAATGCAAAAATGTATAAATATAATATAAGGCAATATTTCTACATCACAACCTATCCAAGATCACATGGAATCAAACATTTATATTCATTAGTGTGTTCCTTGTTCCACGAGACAGACACAATATAAAGACATGACCTTGAATAGGTGAGGTAGCATATGGAAAGGTTGTCGTATATTAACCCCAATACTAGGCCTATTTTGATCTATGGATACCCTAATGTTGGAAAGAGCTCTTTTATTAATAAGATTACTATGGTGGATGTGGATGTGCAACCTTATGCTTTTACAAACTAACTTCTAATTGTTCCCTAACTAACTGATTATTAATGAAAAACACTAGAATACATATTTATACTCATCCTACTACTCGCTCTAGAGTGGTTGGCAGTGTTAAAATGATTGTGTGTGCCAAAAAAGGTTGTTAGTAGCATTTATCTAGCCATTCAAAGTTGTTGGGACAAATGGTTCGATGCTACGACTGATGGTTTGAAAGATATGCAATGTTGGCCGTTTGAACTGATGAACACTGTGAGTTCTGACATCGACCGAGAATGTGTTGCCAAATTTAAACAAACTTGAATCTCTAAAAACCAAGATAGGTAATTGTAGGCTCTGACAACATGGTCCTGTAACACCTAACAGCTTGATGCTACCTCACATGAGCTTCGAGATATTACCTCATAAAGAGCACTGATTTCATGTTGAAGGGACCTTGAGGGATGCTTCAGCTTAGAGTCATGGACGGCATTCGAATGACTGTGTGTGGCAAACAAGGTTTCCCCTAGCATTCACCTAGCCATTTGGAGCTATTGGAATAGATGATTCATTGCTATGACTGACGGTTGGAAGGAAATGCAACATTGGTCATTTGAACCGAGGAACACTTTGACTTCTAACATCGACGGACAATGTGTTTCCAAATTTAAATGAAGTTGAATCTCTAAAAACTAAGATAGGCTATTGTAGGCCCTGATAACACGGTCTAGTAGAAATAAATAGATCGATGCTACCTTGCACGAGCTCCAAGTTATGACCCCACAATTTTTTTTGATTTCATGCTTAAGGGACCTTGAGGGACACTTCAACCCAGAGTCATCGGTGGTGATCAAACGACTATGCATGGTGAATGAGGTTTCCACTATCATTTACCTGACCATTCAGAGTTGTTGGAATAGACAGTTCGATGCTATGACTGATAGTTGGAAGGATACGCAACGTTGGTCATTTGAACTAAGGAACACTATGAGTTCTGACATCGACCGAGAATGTTTTGCCAAATTTAAACAAAGTTGAATCTCTAAAAACTGAGATAGGCTTTTGTAGGCCCCGGCAACAGAGTCTCAAAGAAACTAATGGATTGATGCTACCTCACATGAGCTCTGAGATATGACCTTGCAGAGATTGTTGATTTCATGCTTAAGCGACATTGAGGGACACTTCGGCGGGGATCGAATGACTGTGCATGGCGAATGAGGTTTCCACTAGCATTTACCCAGCCATTTGGAGTTGTTGGAATAGACGGTTTGTTGCTATGACCGATGGTTGGAAGGATACAAAATGTTGACCATTTGAACTTAGGAACACTGTGAGTTCTGACATCAACCGAGAATGTGTTCCCAAATTTAAACGAACTTGAATCTCTAAAAACTGAGATAGGCTTTTGTAGGCCCTAGAAACATAGTCTCGTAGCACCTAATAGATCGATGCTATCTTGCATGAGCTCTGAGATATGACCCTACAAAGATCTTTGATTTCATGCTTAAGCGACCTTGAGGGACACTTCCACCTAGAGTCGTTGGAGGTGATCGAATGACTATGCATGGTGAACAAGGTTGCCACTAGTGTTTATCCGTCCATTCAGAGCTCTTGGAATAGATGGATTGATGCTATGATTGATGATTGGAAGGATACACAATGTTGGCCATTTAAACTGAGGAACACTTTGAGTTCTGACATCGACCAAGAATGTGTTGCTGATTTTAAAAGAACTTGAATCTCTAAAAATTGAGATAGGTTATTATAGGCTCCGATAACACGGTCCCATAAAAATTGATGGATAGATGCTACCTCACATGAGCTCCAAGATATGACCCCGCAAAGATCACTAATTTCATGCTTAAGCAACCTTGAGGGACACTTTAGTCTGGAGTCATTGGCGGCAATCAAACGACTATGCGTGGCATACAAGGTTGCCACTAGCATTTACCCAGCCATTCAAATCTATTGGAATAGACGGTTCAATGCTATGACCAATGGTTGGAAGGATACACAATGTTGGCCATTTTAACTGAGTAACTCTTTGAGTTCTGACATCAACCAAGAATGTGTTGCCAAATTTAATCAAACTTGAATCTCTGAAAACCAAGATAGGCTTTTGTAGGCTCTAGCAACATGGTCATGTAGCAACTGATGAATCAATGCTACCTCACATGATCTCCAAGATATGACCCCACAAAGATTTCTGATTTCATGCTTAAGTGACCTTGAGGGACACTTTAGCCTAGAGTCGTCGATGGTGATTGAACGACTGTGTGTGGCAATCGAGGTTGCCACTAGTGTTTACCCAGCCATTCAGAGCTATTGGAATAGACGGTTCCATGCTTTGGGGATGTATTTTAGAGTTCAGCTATATGGGAAGAATGGATATGAAAAAGATATTTCTATTTTTCATTCTGAGAAGATCCAGAGTGATTTTGAGTCATAGAGGAAATGCCCTAATCCTTCCACAAGTTCTATTCTAACAAGTTCTGATCACTTGATAGACAGAAAATTATCTGTTGAGTTGAAAATAAAATCAACAGAAGACGTTGAAAATGAAGTGAAAATTATCTCTATTATATTACAGTCTCCTACCTACAAGTTTGTTTGATAGGGGTTCAAGAAGCCGATCTATTATTGTCTAAAGGATATTTTGGGGTTGTGTGTTTTGTTACATTTTTTTTAATAATAGTGTTTAGATGGTTCTTAAGGTAATGTTTCTTATTTTATGTGAAAATTTGTTCTGCAGACACACCGAACACATTTGTAGATAAACTCAAATTACCAAGAGAAAGAACAATGGTAACTCTTGTGGATCCTAGTAGAAGGGAATGGCATGTACGATTCCTTAGAGATCTCCCTAAAGCTTCCTTGATTCATGGATGGAGATATTTTTCAATTGCCAATAATCTTGAGGATGGAGATACCTACATTTTTGAGTGGGTAGATGATAGTCCATATTTTCCTCGTTGTCAAATAATGTAGTCCTTACAAGTATTTTAAAGGAGGACAAGTGCATAATATCCTTCCATCACGTATGAATAATAAAATACAAGTCTTATGCAATTATTTTATCACCAATTTTCTAGCAAAGGCATCTGGACTTGAAAAGGGAAACTGTGTGAAACAAGGAATAGAACAACTGCAAGGGAAGAAGGTAAAACCTAGTAATGGAAGCAAATGTATTAAACTAGATAAACCAAAATGTAAACCTTCCATTTCAGAGAGGTAGAAGTTGGAATTCATGTCCTAAACAAATTTAACATATGACTTAATGAATGAAAACTCCATCAAATAAATAAATAAGACAAATACTAATTAATTAAATAATTTCAAATATATCACTATTTACAATACATGTCAACTAAAATCATCAACCTAACTTGCTCATAAATACACCTAGCCATTTCAAATCTCAAAAAATTACTGATTTGATATCTCACAAACAAAACTATCTGCCCAAAAATTCTCTTGCATTAAATGCCATCCCTCCCAATGCAACAACATAGGACTTTCTATGCAACAAAACTAGGTTTTCTATTCTTGTCAATGGCACTCCTGGTGGCTTCTTCAAACCTGAGAATGGTCTTAGACAAGGAGACCCTCTCTCCCCCTACCTCTTTATTATGGTGGTTGATGTTCTTAGCAGGAATCTAAGTATGTTGTCCACTAGGGGAAGAATAAAAGGCATCAAACCTGCTTCTACCCTTCCTGAGGTGGTGTTAGAACAGTTTGTGGATGACACCTTCCTTTTTGGGTATTCTTCAGTGATTGAGGCTAGACAGTGGAAAAAAATGCTTGAAATTTATGCCTGGGCTTCTAGATAGTGTATTAACTATTAAAAGAGCCGGTTGTTCTTCTTCAATACCCCCATGGAGTTACAAAACAAGGTTCTTCAAATCTTGGGTTGTTTATCAGCTTCCCTCCCTTCTACCTACCTTGGCCTTCCCCTTATGGTTAAAGAGGTGTCCCTGGATTTCTGGAATTCCATCCTTGAGAGAACCCAGAGGAAACTTGCTGGTTGGAAGGGGAAGATTTTAAGAAATGCTGGTAAGCTTCAGCTCATGGACTCCACTCTTCAAGGGATCCCTATTTACTTCCTATCCCTCTTTAAGATCAGAAGCAACATGGCGGACAAACTTGAAAGAATTCAGAGAACTTTTCTGTGGGCGGGGTCTAAAGAAAAGAAGAGGATGTCTCTTATTAATTGGAACATTGTCTGCCTCCCAAAAAGAATGGGTGGTCTAGGACTAAGAAGAATTGGTTTGATGAATAAAGCCCTTACCACGAAAGTGGCATGGAAACTCATAGAAGGAAAGGCAGACTAGTGTAGAATAATGGAAGCCAAGTACCTCCAAGGACATCCCTACGGGAGGATGTACCACAATAGTGACCTCCCAAGTGGATCCAAACTCTGGATGAACATCTATAAATGCAAGACCCTTCTATCTAAAGGATCTTTTTGGCAAATTGGAAATGGGAGATCCATCAGATTCTAGAATGACCACTGGATCCTGAACCAACCTAACCTGGGCTACAAATTCAAACCTCTTATGGACTGCCACAGACCTGTCCTAGGTAATAGAGCCTCCAACTACATCACTAGTAGGGACTAGAAGGATATACCTAATCGGTTAAGGGACAGACCGAACCTTCAACAATTGGCCAATGAACTCATGGAAAACCTGACTAATATCAGAATATCAGGGCTTGATGACTCCATTATCTAGCCCCCCACCTAGGCTAGTACTTTCTCTATTAAATCTACTTACAATCTACTTCTGAAGGAGGAGAGTAACCCGAGGGATTGGAAGAAGGTGTGGATCCCTCAGCTCACGCTGAAAATCATTTTGTTTTGTGGACTCTTATGCATGGTAAGGTCCTAACCTAGGATAATCTTATAAAGAGGGGCTTCTCCATGGTGAACAGATGTGTCCTATGTAAGAAGGAGGAGGAAATGATGAATCACCTATTCATCCATTATGATTATGCCACCAGCATCTGGCAAGAGGTTATTGGCAAATTGGGTATCTCGTGGGCCCTGGGCAGAGAAGTGCATCAATTTAATAATTGGAGATCTCCCTCCAATCACCACCTCCTCCAACTCCTTTGGCATATGCTACCCCCTCACATTTGCTAGACCATTTGGATGGAAAGGAACAACAGGATTTTTAGGGAGGATAGTAATCAGTCTGAGACTTGTCTCTATATTGGAACTAAGTTACTATGTGAGAATGATAGGGTGGCTAAGTGGAAGCTCCTCTCTTTTCCTCCTACTGCCTGGGAGGTTAGAATTGCTAACAACTAGAATCTCCTAGCTGGCTTCTCCAGATTTGACGATGCTAAAAGGATAGCTAGAAAAGCTACCAGATGGACTGCCCCTCTCAGAGGATGGACCAAATTAAACTTTGATGGGGCTGCTAATAATGTTGGCCAAGGTGGGGGTGGTGTTCTGAGAGATCATAAAGGCACTTGCATGCTAGCTTATGCTCGACCGCTTAATAACTACAATGTCACCCAAGCTGAGGGAATGGCCCTTCTTTGGGGGATTAAATTTGCAACCCAAATGAACATCAGGCTACTAGAAATTGAGGGGGATTCCAAAGTGGTTGTTGAGGCTATCAAAAGTGGAGCTAGTGCAGGGTGGTGGGTTAGATCTATTATGCTAGAGATCTGTGAGCTGCTCAATAACTTCGAGTGCATGACTATTGGTCACACATACAGAGAGGGGAATTCGGTTGCTGACTCGATGGCAGCAATAGGCCTAAAGAAAATCAAACTTAATAGTTGGAGGGTGGTTAGTGATTTACCTACGGTGACTTAGCAACTCATCAAAGGAGAAATGAATATTACAATTTAAATGAGCCAAGCTATCACATTCATTACGAATCCTTCCTGGATCACATGTTGGCATGCTCTGGTGATTTCTACGACTATGAAGAGGAGAACCCAAAACCCCATAAATAATCATCATTACTTTTCAAATGTGTGGAGAGAGAGCTATCCAAATCAGAGGGCTTACTTGGCTAATAAGGACAGCAAGTGCATCCCTGGCATTATTGCTATTAATGGCACCTAGAGATCCATTAGATCTAGTTGTACAGAGCCCATCTCCCAACATTTTACCCAAGGCCAACATTTTAAGTATAATATTTCCTTGAAAAGGCCATGCAAAAACAAGTGGTTTTTTATGATTTGCAAAAAAGCTCAGCTCTTAGGTTTTTAGGATATTCTGGCACAGGAGGGGTAGAGCTTTGAAATGGGAGGCAACACTCTTCGCATCGAACTTGACAAAATTGACAAGGCTTTCACCTGTGATACATTGGTGACTCATTACTACAAAGAAAAAGGCATATGGGGTTTTATGGAGTGAATGAAAGGTGGGCATGATGAGATAATTTCCAAACAATTCATCTCATCCTGGAACAATGGGAGTGTCTCGATTGGGGGCATCCACTTCTAGATTAATGAAGAGGTCATTACAAAGGTGATGGGGCTCTCTATGGAAGGGAGGAAATATAAAAAGACCAGTCAAACTCCTGAACCTACTAGCCTCAACTAGTTTTTCAAGAAGGTGAGCAGCTGGTGAAGAAGCAAGGGGGTTATAACAGGGAAGAGCTGTCGAACTTTTGGCCAAAAATTTGCCTCATTGTGATCAAATACTTTATGTTGGAAGGTAAGTTCACTATGTTTTACTACTACCACTTACCATTCTTGAATCATATTAGAAATAAGGATTTAATTTCCATACCCTTCTATCTTTTGCATTCCATAGAGAGTAATATCCTGGATATTAATGACAACCCTGATAAATCAATCCCTATCCTCCATCAAGGCCTCCTTCTCTGCATTTACCACTTTCACAAAGCTATCTTCCTAGTGCCCCAACCCCCCCTGATTATCCAAGAGATGACCCAGGAGGAGTCCCTAGCCAAAACTAAAAATCCCACCCATTCCACCTCCCAGTCCATCCAGGTTATCTAGGAGTCTAAGATGGGTGCTAAAGAGGGTAGAACCCACAAAAAATGTGTTTAAAACCCTTTCAATAGGAAGCAGGGTTAGGAGGAGTCTCATGTCTCTGAATCTTTGGAGAACAAAGATAGGAAGGAGTCTAACAGTACTCCTGAGACCGAACGAAGGCCCAAAAAATGGAGAATGATGAAGAGCCAGGTTAATCTGGAGGTGGCCTTAAGTGGCTCAAGTTGTCGGAGGTCCAATAGAATTGCTAAGGAATAGTGTAAAACTAGGATGATGGAAGCGGCCTCTAGAGAGCACTCCCTATCTAAAAAAGACTCTCACACCACTGAGTCCATGAAAGGTTCCTCAGATGATCACATGAGTCCGCTTAGGACTGGTAACACTCCCCTGCCCAACCTCCAACAAACCATGGAAATCCCCAATAACCCTACCCCACCCCTAAGTCATTTTCATGATCCCTAGGATAAGCCCCCCACCTCTAATTACAATACCAGGGTTCTGGCTAACAAAACTAAATTTAAAGGCACTCTTAAGATGAGGTTCTCTAATATGGACAAGGAAATTGCGGACATAAAAAAGAATATGCAGGAACTGAAGCATCAATGCATGATGACCAACAAATTTTCCTTGAAGGTCATGCATGCTTCGGCTATGACCCTTTGTAATGTGCAGGAAAAGCTAGCGAGTGGCAGTCTCAAAGTGGACAAGGATAACAAGGATCTTTTCCTATTCTTGTAGGAGGAGTGGGCTAGGACCCTGCTATCTAAGCATCTTGGTGGGAAGAACTAACTGCCGGTGTTCATGAGTTGGTTATTTTTGATTGGGCATGGCCCTCAGATCCCCTGTTTTGCGTTCAGGGTTAATGTTAGTTTTTATAGCTTTTGGTTCAGCCTTGCATGGCTTATGACTATTATTTTAACTTCTACTCTTTGTTTTAAGTACTCTGGTTTAATCCTTTTGATCAGTACTGTGATTTATGTTTTTGATAGGGGCAGATTAGACTTGGTGATTCTATTGTTAAACTATTTTATATGCTTTGAATAGTGCCATTAATGTGCTATTAATGTGCTTCTAGTCCCTTTGTTCCACGGGCCAGCACCCTCTTCCTACTTTATCTATCAAAAACATAGGACCAAAATCCATAAAAGGTACACAACATTCAATTCCACATAATCCTACAATCTCTTCAAAAGATATTGGGAGCCGATGAAAAATCCTTGTACATATGCTCTTAATTACCCACAAATAATGCTTTAAATCAAGCCTTGTATACAATCCAATCCCATCCCTGTGCATTTGAGAATTCTAAGAAACTTAACCTGCAAAAAATTCCAGTCAGTTGTTCATACAAGCATAAAATCCATGGCTCCAAAAGCTTCTAGGGCTTCCACAATTGTTAAAGTAGAAGGTATGAAATGAGAGAATGAAGTAAAGGCTTCTCCAAAGAAGAGAAAAGAAAAGAAAGTGATGTTCAAGCCCACAAAGGATTCAGTAGTCAAAGCCATGAAATATGAGAATAAGAAGAAGAAGAAGAAGAAGAGAAGTGTAGAAAGTTCCAAGAGGTTTATATACAAGGTGTTGAAACAAGAGCATCCCTCCAAAGGAATATCTAGTGCTGCCATGGATATCATGAAGAGCTTCATGATTGATATTTTTGATAAGATTACTCGTGAGGCTACTTCTCTACTGAAATATAACAAGATCGTGAGACTTTCCTCCAAAGAAATCGAGACTGTTGTCAAGTTTGTTATGCCTAGAGAGCTGACTAGGCATGCTACTTCTAAAGGAAGTAAAGTTGTTACCAAGTATTCTATTGCTCTAGGTTAGGTTTTTTTGGGTGGTGTTTATGGTAGGATTGTTTGGAGATTAGTGGATGATAGAGTTGCTTCTTTGGGCAAGGGCTAATTAGGCCTAGTTGAAGGGTTAGGGAGTGAAGGAAGTGTTCACTAGTTAGGTCATGAAATTATGAGAATGATATCAACTTAGTAACTTTGAAAAGTGTATTTGAAAGTGTAAAAACATTTCTAGGTTGTTTGGGGATATTGTGAATGAATTGTTGATTTCAAGGTTTGAAGGGCTACTAGACAGGCCTAGAAAGGCTATAGTAGAAGAATGGTGAAGGATGAGTGGATAGGAGTGAATGGGAAGTTGTAACATGGAAAATTTACCATGTTGAGATGATATAAGGTCTTAGGATTAGGGTGTGAAGTCTGGTTTTATTTTTGATGTGGTGGAGGCACTAGGTACACTAGGTGGCCTATGAGGGTACACTATCTAGATAAACCAAAATGTAAACCTTCCATTTTAGAGAGAGATAAGTTGGAAAGGAAATGAGATAGTGCATCCTTGAATTGATTTGGTTCCTTAAGGCTCTTCCATGGCCTTCCAAGTATTATGTGCCTAAAAGTCATTGGTATAACAACATAAAGTTTTTTTTATTAATAATGAGAAATATTTTTACAACTTAGCTCAATAGGAGCACTGGAGGAAAGAGATGAGAAAAGAAACCCTTCCGATATTGCCCCAAAAAATAGAAGAGAAATATTGTCATTAAATCTTATGTAAACTTCCCGGTATACATACGTGGTAATGCATGAGCAATTTACAGTCCACCCAATTTATAGTGTTATATAAATTTGACATGTTACAATATTTTGTATCTCCATTTAGTCCAATGAACCAATTGGGTATGCCCTACCCTTGATTGTCTCAAGTATTGCCTCATGGTCTGACTCACGAACCTTCCAAAGAGTTTTATTATGTGGTCTTCCCCCATATCTGATCAAGTGGACATTTGATGCAACAACGAGGTTTGAATAATGAAGAATCTTTCTATGTGTCTCCCAATCCTTGAACAACCATAACCTAGGGTTCCTCATAGCATACCATCTAAGCCATGTACCAGTTACAACCACTACTCCTATAGGGTATTCTAATTCTTCACCATCAATAACCGAGTGATCCAATTTATTTTTTTCCTCAACATAATGATACAAATAATAATATGTCCCTTCTTCATTGTCTTCAAGTGCAATAACAACCAAAACATAGCCTGTAATGATATAAACATAATGAGGACATTAGCTTACTGAATATTTATGATAAAGTACTAAATTTGAGATTATTTGTATGTGGAAATTTTACCTGGTTGTACTAAATTAGATAAGTGATCAAAGTCAATGGATGATTCCATTTCTATCGGTTGTAGTGATTCATGGGGATGATAGAAGGCAAGTGGACTCAAAATACATGTATACCATTCATCAACCCATTCCTTTGACTCACACCCATCCCAATAGTCATCTACACATGATGAAAAAAAGCATGCCATATGTCATGTGTGGATACTCCATGAACCTGCATTACAACTTCTAAAAGAGTGTAGCTCACTCGATCTTGTCAATGTACAACAATCCTCATATGGTACAATGTTAGTTTCATCCATCAACCAAAAAAATCTACGGGCTGTAGACTCACCTTCATTACCTGGACCCATTGTAGCATTACACCACTGGACAATACATCCTGCATCTGACAATGTTGCTTTCTCTTTGTACTTTAATTCTTCACGTGCTAAGGATCTTTTAATACATGCACTTGTGCCATCATGCTCTCCCTTTCCATGACTAGCCTCTATGAAATTCCACATATATTGAATTCTAGTAATCTTATGCATCCTGCACAACCAATAAAACATCTGAGAATTCTTGAATTGTGATGCACAATTATCTGACCATATGATATGTCAATGATATTTAATGCCCCTATTTGCCAAATGACCATAAAATAGTTTCTATGGTACAACACTATTATCATAGTTGTTCAGTTCAAAAGTTGTTAGCTTACCAATCAGATTATTAAGAGTGAGAGTACTATTAGGTGCTGGCCTATTTTCATGTATTGCAGATATTCTGATTGCATAAATAGGCATTAAAGTCCTTAGAATTTTTCTTACCACTGTATCTTCATCAATGACACCACCATATCCTCTGATAGCATTAACTACCTCCTTTATTCAGTTTGTGTACTACACTATATTTTCTCCTTCTTTCATTTTCATATCATCGAATCTTCCTCTTAAACTTTCAGCTCTGGCTCTTTTGACATTTACATCACCACTATAAACTTGAGTAAGTTTATCCCACATTTCATTTAAAGTAAGGCAATCCTTTACATCTTCAAACTTGGCATCTGATAGAGCGGTAGCAATCTCCATCATAGTAACATTATGCTCATTTTTATCTCTCAATTGATCAAGAGTCAAAGGTCCTGTATGCGGTGCTAAGTAGCCATTATCCAATAGGGTGAGGGCAGAATTCCCAATCCCAGATATATGAAGTCTCATTTGGCTTTGCCATATTGTAAAGTTGTCCTTATTCAGTTTTGACACTTCCCTCTTATACATTTTTTGATCTTTCTGCTGAAGTCCTTAAAACTCTGTTCCAAGCAACCAATAAGCTCTAATACCAATTGTTAGAATAACTGAGAGGGGGGTGAATGATTTATCCACAGTCCCAAATACAAAATGTATCACTTAAAACAAATGCAGCTAATTCTACAGCTCGGTAAACATAAAATACTAATTTTCAGTGTAATTACCGATTACGAGTTAATTCTTCATAGTGATTACTGACCGAATCAAATATGCAACATGTAAAGTATGATATCCAAACAATCACCACATAAACATATAACACAAAATATTTAACATGGAAACCCTACAAAGGGAAAAACCACCTGGGATCGGTAACCCAAAAAATTTTCACTCTTCTAAAGTGAGCTCAGTGAAGAGCCAACCCTGTTAAAGGTTACAAAACACACTGTAAGGTGTGAGCTTGTTAGAGTATTTAACACTAACAGTTATCATCCAACCAAAATTCACTATGGGGTTGATAGGATAACAATGTACATTCTATGAATGACATATAAGATTTTCAAGTCCACTCAGTTAAGAGATTTTATCTATTTACAATGGGTAAACTAAAACAATAGGTGATCTGATTACAATACAACTTGATTTGTAGATGTTTAGATCTATTCTAAGTCCATAAAATCCTCTGATCAATATTTCTTATTCAGTTCATCAACATTCAATAACTTACTATCCCTCGGTAAAGCTCTCTGATGCTCGGTATTGTTCTGTAGTTCGGTTCTTCTTCAACCAGTCTGATCAAGCATGAATGAAGCTTGTTCATGTGATATCTCTGTAGTCTCCTTCTTCCAGCATATGTTTCACAATGAAACCCTAGTCTCTTAAATAGACAAGTAAACCATTTTCTTTTCATCCATCAGATTTTGCTGCTTAATCTCCTTCATTGATTTTTCCACTTAAACCTTCCTCAACAGTTGTGTCAGTGACTCATTTCAATTCCATCCTATAGATCTTCAAATTTTGTTAGCTATAGATCTCACAACAAACTTTATCTTTCCACCTCGTAATCATACACTTTACAGCTCATCAATTTCTGTCGGTTAAACTAATCATTTAGTTCTTTTGTCCATACTTGGTTTAACAAAGAAATGTGTCGGTGAACGCAAGCTCAATTGATATTGTCGCTTAGTATACACTACACTGACTCGGTGTATACTAGAATGCTTCATTAACTAACCACACTACTTTTTAACATTTTACATCTAACTTCATAAAAAATTAATGCAACATAATCAAGTCAACAATATGAAGTCATAGACTCATCAATAAGTTACCAAAAGTATTCCTTATCCTCATCTGTCATATCCATCTTCCTCTATGTAGATATCTTGATTCTTCATCTTTTCTCTCCTCTTTACAGATGTTTAGATGTTTGCAACTACCATGATAAGTACTGTCAAGACTAGTTGACATCAATGACAACATAATGACTAATTCAATTATCCTAAATAACACTTCAATGCTCAGTGATCTCTTATCACTTGGAGTTCATTAATCAGGTTCTCAATCAGTTGCAGTTCATCAGTTAGAATATATTTTGACACATCATATGAAATTTTTGATTAGATATAATATGGGCACCAATTTATAAGTGGTTTTTAGAGCATAGATTTGCATTATCATTTGTTGGTTTCATGTAATGTATCTCCTATATATTAGGTGTATGAGACCTAGGGTACATGTAGGAGTATTATAACTATTCACTTATCTCTAGATCTCTAGTTTGCAATGATCGTATGAGAAGATTGCTTTTCAAGGATAACATAATCTAAGAAATTAATTTTTGAATAATATATTGTGTAGATTTTTGGAGTGTGTGGTTTTTCTCTAAAAAGGGCTTAAATGACAACCTTTTTGACAATATCTAATTAAATTTTAGACGAGTTTAGAGAATCCTCCTTGTTAAGGAATATTAGATCAAAAGATTTTATTATATTATATTATATTATATATATATATATATATATATATATATATATATATATATATATATATATATATATTGTTGTAGAATGCAATTGCCTATTTTTGATTGATTGATTCTACAACTTCCTTTTAGTATATATATTAATATGTAAAATCATGACCATACATGGCAGTTTCCATGTAGGGTCATGACCCTACATTAATATAATTTTAATCAAATAACTGCAGAATCGGTATGTTAATCCATATGACTAAGTG
The DNA here is from genome assembly GCA_027943335.1 of Chamaecyparis obtusa. Classification (NCBI taxonomy): domain Eukaryota; kingdom Viridiplantae; phylum Streptophyta; class Pinopsida; order Cupressales; family Cupressaceae; genus Chamaecyparis; species Chamaecyparis obtusa. Next base: position 4,506 of record BSBK01010646.1, on the reverse strand, counting down.
TCATTTGGTAACTAGGGATTATACCCGATAGTTATCGTATACTACAATGTAATTGCAGTCACATGATAAATATCATGTGACTCCAATTACATTGTAGTACATGATACTATCATGATTGCAATGTGTTGCAGTACACGATACTTATCATGACTACAATATGTATTGGAGTACACGATAATTATCGTGACTGCAATATACTATCAGTGCATGATACTTATCATGTCTGCAATGTATATATTGAAGTATACAATACCATCATGTCTGCAGTATACATTGCAGTACACGATGCTTATCATGTCTGCAATATGCTTCAATTTCATTTGATCAATTTTCTGCAATGTGCCAAACATATCAATAATAGTGTGTATATATATATATATACATATATATATATGTATATGTATATGTATATGTATATGTATATGTATATGTATATATATATATATATATATATATATATATATATGTATATGTATATGTATATATATATATATATATATATATATATATACATATACATATACATATACATATACATATACATATACATATAGATATATATATATATATATATATATATTACATATACATATACATATATATATATATATATATATATATATATATATGTATGTATATATATATATGTATATATGTGTATATATATATATATATATACATATATATATATATGTATATATATATATATATATATATATATGTATATACATATATATATGTATATACATATATATATGTATATACATATATATATATATATACATATATATATATATATGTATATATATATATATATATGTGTGTGTATATATATATATATGTATGTATATATATATATATATATATATATATGTATATATATATATATGTATATATATATATGTATATGTATATATATGTGTGTCTATATATATATATATATATATGTATATATATATGTATATATCTATATATATATGTATATATATATATATGTATGTATATATATATATATATGTATGTATATATATATATATATATATATATGTATATATATATGTGATGAAGGGTGCTCCCCTTAATACCACAAACACATAACAGATATAGAGAAACAACAACAATATGCAAGAACAGAAAATTGGCTTCTTATTATCTCCACAAATGTGGAATTACAAACTTTAAGAATTACAATATGCAAAGCCACATGGGCATTCCCTTACAATATTCTATAGGACAAAGCCTCGAACTATTACCCAGAACTATTCTGAACTACTTAAGACAATAATACAGCCTTCCTTATATAGGCAATTTTCCGCCGCCTGGGAAGGTTCCAGAATTTTTAGCCAATAAGGCCGACCAAACTTAGAATTATTTTATTTTACATTTTATTACATCATAGTCGGCTCAAGATAACCTTTGAAACCCGAACATAAATTTTGAAGAAAATTATTTTTCGCCATTTCAGGTGGCCCAACTTCTGAAGACCATAAGTCATCACCCGTTGACCCGCTCGGCTATTATAACCCCATTTTGAAAACACCACGAAGCGCTCTACAAGGCTTGACCAGCGCAAGCACTTGTCACCCAAATTTTCAACCTCATCCGGAGCCTCTAAAGCCTTCAAAACTGAGTTCAAAGTTTCTGTACCCTGCTGCCAATACCGAAAATCTTTAATATCTTCCAACATACACTTGATCTGGAAATGAAACTTTACTGGCAGACTTATATGACCAAAATCAACCTCCAAGAAAGAAATCAGATCATTCTGAGCACATACGAAAATTACCAAAAATAGTAACTTTCCATAAATAGCAGCTCTGCACAAAATAGCCCTTATTGAATACAACAACAGAAATATTTTTGGGTGATGCAAGATTGCTCTTACACCTAGGATGCTCCTGCATCAGACACCCGGGGTAATTTGAGAAGTGACCCTGTCACGACTCAGGTGTGCAGAGGAAAACCAAGACGGTTAACCTCCTCCTTTGTTAGCCATGATGAATCTTCAACAGGTCATCCTTTCCATTTGACCAAATATTCTTCATATGTCCTATTCCTTGTGCTTCTACCAACATGACTGTCTAGTATGTCTTCAATCTCCTTGATATCTGAACCGATTGCTGGAATATTCCACTGTGCTGCTGCAACCTCATCTTCAACACCTCCTTCATGATACTCTGTCAAATCTGAAATGTTAAACACTGGTGAAATATTCAGCTCACTAGGAAATTCTACCTCATATGCATTTCCTGAATCATGCTTCTTCAGTATCTTACATGGCCCAAACTTCTTCATTTTCAACTTGTTATATGTACCAACCGGAAACCGCTCCTTCCGCAAATGAACCATGACTTCATCACCAACCTGAAATTCCTTATGCCTCCTTTTCACATCTGCCTTAGCCTTATACTATGCATTCATCTTGGTAATATGCTTCCTCACCTCCCCATGGATGTTCTTCAAGTGTTCTGCAAAATCCTCAGCTTCAGCACTACTTATTTCTCCTTTATCTATCTTTCTCAATTCAGATGCATTTTTTGGACTACTTCCATATACAATTTGGAATGGTGATTTACCAGTGCTTCTATTGACAAAATTATTGTATGCAAATTCCACCTGTGATAAAATCAAATCCCATCCTGTTGGCTTATCTCCAACCAAACATCTCAGCAAATTTCCCAAACTTCTATTCACCACCTCTATCTGTCCATCAGTCTGTGGATGATGTGATGAACTAAACTTCAAATCTGTCTTCAACTTCTTCCACAATGTATGCCAGAAATATCCAACAAACTTAGTGTCCCGATCTGAAACTATGGTCTTTGGCAAACCATGAAGTCTCACTACTTCTCTGAAAAATAATTCTGCTACATGAACAGCATCATTAGTCTTCTTGCAGGGAATGAAATGTGCCATCTTTGAAAATCTGTCAACCACTACAAAAATTGAATCATGTCCCCGCTGAGTCCTTGGTAAACCAAGAACAAAGTCCATGCTGATATCCTCCCAAGGCTTCTCTGGTACAGATAATGGCTGATACAACCCTGTATTCTGCTTCACTCCTTTCGCCATCTGACATACTCTACAACTCTGTACAAACTTCTTCACATCTTGCTGCAATTGTGGCCAATAATAATTCTCACCAACCAAAGCAAGGGTTTTATCACGACCAAAATGTCCAGCCAATCCCCCACTATGCTTCTCCTTGATGAGATTCTCCCTCATAGAACTTCGTGGAATGCACAATTGACTCCCTCTGAATAGCATATCATCCTGGATGATGAAATCCAACCATTTCATCCTGTCTAGAGTAACAGGTTCTGTACAAGCTTTCCAAGCTTCACCAAAATCAGGATCCTCTGGATACAAATTCTTGAGTTCCTTGAACCCAACCACTTCAATCTGCATTTCTGTCAACAATAGTTGCCTTCTCCTAAGAGCATCTGCAACCCTATTAGACTTTCCACTCCTGTGTTTCAAAACAAATGTATAACTCTGCAAAAACTCAACCCATTTCAAATGCCTTTGATTCAATTTTTCTTGACTATTCAAATATTGCAAAGCTTGATGATCAGTATACAAAACAAACTCCTTAGGAAGCAGATAATGTCTCCACTTCTTTAATGCCTGAACTATAGCATAGAATTCCTGATCATAAATAGAATATTTCCTCTTGGCATCATTTAACTTCTCACTAAAATAAGCAACAGGTTTACCTTCTTGGCTCATAACAGCTCCTATTGCAGTACCACTAGCATCACAATCTACTTGAAACACCTTATTAAAATCTGGAAGTGCTAAAACGGGTTGTTCTGTAACTTTTCGTTTCAACAATTGAAAACTCTTTTCTGCCCCATTAGTCCACTTAAACTCTTTTCTATCCCCTCTCATTGTTTCAGTCAAGGGACCACAAATACTGCTAAAATTTTGATAAACTTTCTGTAAAAGCTAGCCAAACCATGAAAAGATCTTACCTCAATAGCACTCCTTGGAGTAGGCCATTCAAGGATAGCATGTACCTTCTCTGGGTCCATTTTTAGACCTTCTGCTGAAACTACAAATCCCAAATACACTAACTCTTTCTTCACAAAACTGCACTTCTTCAAATTAATCAACAATTTTTCTTCTCTCAACTTCTCAAATACCATACGAATATGCATCATATGCTCATCCAATGTCTTACTAAAGATCAAAATATCATCTAGGTAAACAATGACAAACTTACCCATAAATTCTTTCAGAACCTCGTTCATGAGCCGCATGAAAGTGCTCGGTGCATTGGTTAGCCCAAAAGGCATGACTAACCACTCATATAGTCCTTCCTTTGTCTTGAAGGCAGTCTTCCATTCATCTCCTTCTCTAATCTGAATCTGGTGATATCCACTCTTCAGATCTATCTTTGAGAAATACACAGCTCCACTCAAACAGTCCATAATATCATCCATTCGTGGCAGTGGAAACCTGTACTTGATTGTGATCTTGTTTATTGCCCTAGAATCCGTACAC
>BSBK01010645.1:0-105000 GCA_027943335.1 Chamaecyparis obtusa | reverse complement strand
AGGCTTGACTAATGCAAGTGCTCATCACCCAAAATTTTGACCTCATCAGGGGCCTCTAAAGCCTTCAAAACTGAGTTCAAAGTTTCTATACCGTGTTGCCAATACCGAAAATCTTCAATATCTTCAAAACTAGACCTAATCTAGCCGTGAAACTTTGCTGGCAGGCTGATATGACTGAGATGAACCTCCACATGTAAAATCAGAACATTCTGAGATCATAAGACCAACTTACTCAAAATAGAAAGTTTCCATAAATAGAAGCTTTCCACAAGATAACCCTTATTGAATACAAAAACATAAATATTTTTGGGTGATACAAGATTGCTCTTACACCTAGGATGCTTCTGCATCAGTTCATCTTCAAGATCCATTCATCCTTCCCTCAAGGTGGATTCCAAGCATACAATCATGGAGGTTTGATTTACATTTGTTGATGTTATGTTCAAGCTTTCATATCAACATACTTGATTACATTTCAAATACAATTACATTATCTATTGAATTGCATAGCTTCATTGTTAGATCTACTTCTACTACTTGCTAGCATTCTCCATTTCAATTTCAATATTAAGGTTGATTCCAAACCGGGGTTTGACCAAGGCAAACCCCCCAAACAAAAAAAAAAACCCTCTTTTTCTTGCAGGTGCAGGTGTGGAACTTCAGATCTGAGATCGAATTTGGATAGCCTTTTTGCTGAACTTTCAAGATCCACAAATAGAATTTTTGTCAGAGCTGTAGGGGGTAGGATCCTACCCAGAGGTAAGATCTTTCCCCATTATCTGGGTCAAGGATGACCTACCTCAAATCGGAAAAGGATTTCTAGGTTTTGTAGTTCTCACAGTTTCGGTTTAGAATCGTGGGAATCAATAGTTTTTTAGATCATTTGATAGGGTTTTCAGCCGATTCTTTTTCAGAGGTAAGCACCTTTATCTCTTCATTTCAACATTAGTCATTTAAATTTACTTTCTATATCAATACAATTCAAATGTAAGTGTAAAATATTGGTTTTGGGGTCTCTTTTATGTGCAAACCATTGTTCTAGGACCCCATCCATATTTTATCCTTTAAATTTTGGTGAACCCGACATACTTACTCTCCTTTCTTTTGTGGATTTAGATTCCCTATTGTGTTAGATTTATTGTTAATCTTTTCTTCCATTAAGATTAGGTTTATGCCCTTGCATTTATATTTAAAAAATACAAAAAAATTGCAAAATTCCTTTAAAAATACAAAAACATTTACATTTTCATGCTTTTAGTATTCAACATGTATGATTCTTGTTTTGAGTACTTTGATGAGGCTTTTTTTGTTCAAGATGATAGATACCTTAATTGGGTACATGGAAGTGAGGATGAAACTTGTTTGAATGAGATCTCCATTGATCCTATTCCTATTTCACTCTCCTCCACAACCTCTTCTTTTGACCTTTACAAAGATGAGTTAGGGATTGATGTTAATTCTTCTCCTAATATATGTCTTTTCTATGAGCCTACTTTAGAATAAAATTTACCTTCTTTCCCCTTTAGGGATGAAGCTTTAGTGAGTTTTGATGATCCTACAATGTGCTTTATTGATAGGGATGATAATCCTCCTATTTAGGATGAGCCTTTGGATTTGGATGTTGATTACTCTCTTCCTCATGAAACCATTATGGATAATCCTCCTATTTGGGATGAGCCTTTGGATTTGGATGTTGATTACTCTCTTCCTCATGAAGCCATTATGGATAATTCTAATTTTTGGGATGAACCCTTGGATAAAGACATTGATTTATCCCCTCCCGGTGAAGAATTTTTGATACAAAAGGATGACATATTCTCTAAAACACACTCTCCTTATGCGAAAGAAGATGACATTATAGATCCTTCACCTTCTTTTAGGATTTATTCCTATGATGAGGCATTAGAGGAGAAAGATATGCATTCCCTTAATGCTCTTCTCCTTAGTGGTGACCTTATGAAAAATCAAGATCCTACCTCACATCATTCTTACCATAATATTACTTATATATATTCAAACCCTTTTCCAACGGTGGTTCCAAGTGTTCCTTCGGTTGTGTCTTCCATTCATATCACTTCCTACACTTTTACTAGTGTTCCTAATCTTCCTCATCCTAATCCTATCTTTCCTAATTCGATTTCTAATTCTCCATCTGATATTCATAGTTTTTCCCACACTTATGTTGAGGTTCAAACTATGGTTCATGATGTAGATGTGCAAAGATTCTTCAAAGTACCTTCCCCTTATTATCCGATCCATAAAGATAAGAGAAAAGAAATTTCTCCTTTGAGATTTATTCATAATTTTACCCCTCACTCTCTTTTCTCCTCTAGACTGGGGGGCAAGAGGTATATTTCTTCCTGTCTTCTAGAATCCATTATATTCTCACTTCGAGCTTAATTGGTCATATTTTAATAGTTTGTATTATGATTTCTTTTCATCCATTTTTCTCTTCTATTATTCAAGATATCTTTTCTAGGACATGTGTTTTGCAAAGGTATCCCTTGCCTTTCATCCCTAAGGGGCAAGGTTCTTTCTTCTCTCTCTTTGTCTAGGGAACTGCTTTCCTTATCTTAGTGGTATTTGTTTATATTGAAATATTATTTCATCATATTGATGGATGTTTTGACTATGGATAACCTTCTTACATGAGAAGTTGTTGTCCTAGGTCATCATTTCTTCTCTATGTTGAAAATTATGTTTTTTATAAAATCTTACCCTTGCTTTAGTGTTAGAGTTGTTTCCCTCATTCCAAAGATTCCTCTTCCTCTTGTATTACTGGGGACTTGATGATTGAATCTTTGTTCCCTCGTTATTTATCTTTGAAAGATGATATTTTATTTAGAGTACTCCTCTTTGGTGGGGATCTTTTTGATAAGATCTCTTTCTTTGAGGATCCCTTTTCCATGAGTGACATATCCTTTTCACGATTATCTATATTCTTGGATGTAGGGGTCAATATCCCTCGCTAAGGATATGGTTGTTAACATGATATCTCCTTGCATTGTGAAGTAGGTATCCTCTTCCATCTTTGTCCTATGTTGGGGGGCAAGGATGTCATTTCCTTCTATCTTTCTGGGATTCACCTCTTTCCTTGGGTAAGAAGTATCTATCTATTATGTGACATTCAATCATACATGAAAATTATGGTTTGCATTGAGGATCTGTGTCCTTGATAATAACCTATTTTATTGTTTGACATTCGGTTCCCATGGTTGATATATCTCTCACCTTGGAAACTGAGTAGTGTGCTATCCCTCATAAGGGTTACTTTCTTTTCACTTCTTGCATGGTATCTCTATACATTCATCCCTTCCATGGCCTCATAGGAGTTGTGACCTTCTTGGCTTGGACTGGCTGTTGTTTATGGATATTGTCTTGATGCTGAAGAAATGATTTATCCTTGTTCTTTTTCTTTCCTTAACATGACAAAATAGTATATTTTTTCCATATTAAGGAGGGGGGGCATATATAGGGTCTCCCTTGTACTATGGTTTTTTATTTTTACATGCTAAATCTTGGAAGGTAATGCACATAAGTTGCTAAATCCTGAGGAGACACACATTTTTCAATTTTTTTTTAATATGCTAAATCCACTAAAGGTAATGCACATAAGTTGCTAAATCTTTAAGGGACACACATTTCCAATATTTTCAAATATGCTAAATCTTGGAGGGTAACGCACATAAGTTGCTAAATCCTGAAAAGACACGCACCTATATGCTAAATCTTCTGAGGGTAATGCACATAAGTTGCTAAATCTTGAGGAGACATGCATTTCATATTCATAGTGATACAAGAAGGTGGATCTATGAATATTCCAAAAGCCGTCAGAAGATGCATTACAATTCCAAGCACAGTTTATGGGTGAACCTGTTGGGCTCTCCTTCCAGGGTGATTCACGGTAAGGTGGGCATCTTACTAGGCGAGGTAATCACTTTCTCCTTTCTTTCTTTTCTACTTTCATGCTAGTAGGACAGGATCATGAAGCTATGTTATTTATAGTGTTGTACTTGTCTTTCTTATCTAAACATTTATGCTTTTATCATAGCTTTCCAAATATGATATTAGTATGAGAAATATTTCTTAGCAAGGTTTCTTATGCTAATTGATTTGGGTTATTTAGTGCTAACCCTTGTTCTTTTGGTTTTATTGTTTCGCACCCTCGTGTGTGTATGTTGATTTAGAATATTTAGTCTGGGGGCTCATGTCCTTAGCTAAGTGTTATTTTATCTCTTTGTGAATCCACTTGGATCTCCTCTTTCTTCTCCTTTACCAAGAGTTTGCATCGAATCGATACTCTTGGTAAAGTGGGGGCTTAATGTATCATCTTAAAATGGAAGCACTTCCATGATAAGAGTGTTTATACCTCTGAGTAAGTGGTTTTGGGTCATGTCAAGTGCTTTGATTGGGTCTTTGAATGTATTTGGCTTTTCTCCCCGCTTTCCACTTCTTCCCCGCACTTGATTTCTTCATTCTAGGTGAAATTAGTGTTAGGATCTTAAGGATTTTGTTGAATTTCCCTCTTTCATAGCTCTATTTATAGGTAGGATTTAGAAATGAATCCTCTTGGGCTTCATCATAGTAATCATAGGATTTTATGTCTATCTCTGACATTCTATCCTATTCTGGCATCAGTTCTAGGTTTTTGGGCATCCCCGGGACCTCTTGACTTGGTTCTGAGTCAATTTTCGGACCAGGGTCAAGGTTGAGTTATAACCTGACTAGGTCAAGGTCGAGCTAAGACCCTGACTAGGTCAAGGTTAACCTCAACTTTAACCCCTTCCTCCAAAATTTCAATTTCCAGAATCTCCGGGCTCCGGGCTTTCGGGAGATTTATTTTTCCACTTCCAGGTCGGCCATTTCGGGTTTCATGATGGTAAATCCTTTAATTGTATTTAATATAGGTATATTTTCTAAAGGTGAGGACCTAATTGGGATTTAATTCTCCAAGGTGGCCCATCTAGAGGAGTTTTCCCTAGATCACTATAAAAGGAAGCCTTCCTCTCTCATTTTCTCCATCAAGTTTTGTGAGAACATATCTCTCAATCAAGTTTTCATGCTCAAGCTCTCTCAAGCTCTTAAGGTGATCAAGCAAGCATCCTTTCAAGAATTAAATTCCTCTTCTCCATCCATGTTCTCCATTGAAGATCAAGGATTCAAGCATTCAAGCCATTGAAGGGATTTGGTTCAAGCATTCAAGATTTATTATTCAAACCCTAGATCTAGCCATCACGATGGTGTGATCTTCCTTCAAGATCCTTTGTTCATCTTCAAGATGCATTCATCCTTCCCTCAAGGTGGATTCCAAGCATACAATCATGGAGGTTTGATTTACATTTTTTGATGATATGTTCTAGCTTTCATATCAACATACTTGATTACATTTCAAATACAATTGCATTATCTATTGAATTGCATAGCTTCATTGTTAGATCTACTTCTACTACTTGCTACCATTCTCCATTTCAATTTCAATATTAAGGTTGATTGAAAACTGGGGTTTGAGCAAGGCAAACCCCCAAACAAACAACAAAAACCCTCTTTTTCTTGCAAGTGCAGGTGCAGAACTTTGGATCTGAGATCGGATTCAGATACCCTTCTAGCCGAACTTTCAATATCCGCAAACAGAATTTCCATCAAAGCTATGGGGGGTAGGATCTTGCCCTTGGCTAAGATCTTGCCCCACTATCTGGGTCAAGGATGACCTACCTCAAATTAGAAAATAATTTTAGGGTTTTTTAGATCTCGTAGTTTCGGTTTAGATTCGTGGGAATCAACAGTTTTCAAGATCGTTTGATAGGGTTTTTCAACCGATTCTTTTTTTGAGGTAAGTACCTTTATCTCTTCATTTCAACATTAGTTATTTACATTTACTTTCCATATCAATAGAATTCAAATGTAAGTGTAAAATATTGGTTTTGGGGTCTCTTTTATGTGCAAACCATTGTTCTAGGACCCCATCCATATTTTATCCTTTATATATATATATATATATATATATATACACACACACACACACACACACACACACATATCCATGTATATACATACATATACATTTATATAGATACATATATATGTATACATACATGTATATACACACACATATATACATTTGTAGAGAGATATAAATGAAAAAATATTATTTAATATAAAAATTGATATATATACATGAAAAAATGTTGAAAAAATTCTGGAAAATGATGTTTGATAGTCGCTTTGTACTGCAACACTTTCATTTGAGATGAAACCCAACTATCCAAATGAAATTGACAATGGGAATAAAAACCCTAATTTCATACTTTCGATTGAAAGTGACATCATAGTTACTTTCGATCAAAATATTCTCATTTTTTAATTTAAATTTTCTTTTTTTTGTAGTTTTGATTGCAAGTTACTTGGGATTGATAGTAATCAAGCAAGGTAATTTCAATTAGAAGTACTGAGCTTCTGATCAAAAGCCTTGAGGACCTTTAATCGAAAGGTTTTTTTGATCGAAACTTCTAAATTTTGGGTTTCAGACGAATTGGAGGAATTCCTTCCTCTGAAAAAGAGTAACCCACTATTGTTAGTTCACCCATTTATGTCTTCAATTTCTTCACCTACCAAATGACCAAAAAAAAATATCGTGTTAGGGACTTGTACTCCACCAAAAAATCCATAACTCACCTTCTTGAGGTTTAAGAACAGAGTTCCAAATTGTTAGTAAAATTCATTGTTTTCATGATGAGAGGTATTGAGTTTTAGGGAGATTTGAGAAGAAGGATTCATTATTCGAGAAAAATGAGAGAGAAAATTATTAGAAAATGATTTGATAAGGTTGTTGATTAATACACTTGAACACAAGAACCAAGATAATTTTTCTAGATGCATATTATAAGATAAATAAAATTGATCCAATCTTCCTAATTCCTATTAATTCCCAACCTATAATTTATATAAACCAATTGTTGGCTAGTGAATTTATTATAAATGAGATCAACAACTCTTATTGAGTTTTGATCATAAATCTATTTTTCAAATTCATCTTGATTAAGTTTAAAATAGCTAAAGAAATTGTGATCCTCATTATTTTCCACTATTTTAAAATCCCCCCACTTCAAGAAAAATACCCATTTAACAATAGGAAGGCTTGTAGTTCCTGTTACCCAAATTTTCCTATGCATACAAATTTGGCTAAAATCTATCCCCAAGTCTCTATTTTTACCCTGCTAGGTGTCCCTAAAAGTTTCATGGCTTTATCTATTTCGATATGGTCTTTGTAACTATTTCTAGGTCCCTGGCTAGGTGCAAAGTCCTTAAAAAATTCATAAAACTAGCCGTTATAGGCCAAAACCCTAAGTAACCCTAAGCCAGTTTCTACTTTCATGTTACTTTATCTCGGCCACCTAAGTCCTCAAAACCCATGTGTGCTTTATTTTCATTGGTTGGTCACAAGTTCTCTAAGTTCTCCGGTGGTTACCCCTTTTATTCAACGATTCAGTGACTACATTGGTTCTCTTAGTCGCCAAATGTTTGGTGGTTAAGTCTTAACATCCCGTGACCCAGCAAAATAGCTAACCTTTCCTCAGTCCTATATTCGCTAAGTATTTTGGTGGTCACTTTAGTGGGGTCCCGGTTATGCATAATCCAATGGTTGTCATGAGTTCACAAAGGGTTTTTCTGACACTTGCGATTTCATGATAGCCGTCGATCTTCCCTTTTGTGCAGCGGTTCATTTGCTAGGTGGGTCCACTACCACATCATCCTATGTGGAAGCTTTTCATTGGTCAGTTGGTGATGATTTGGAAGTTCATCAGAGCAGGCCTAGAGAACTGTGTAGCTTTTAATCCAACGATTGGCACATGATCTCATAGAGTTTTTCTAACACATGATATTATGCACCGACCGTCGATCTTGATTTGTTGTTAGAGCTTCATTCGGTGGGTCATTTCTTTCTGACATGCTCACATTTTATTGGTCACTGGGCATACAATTGGAAGATGTCAGTGGGACCATGTCAGTGTCTCTACAGGGATGTCAGTAGGACGCAAATCAATAGCTAGCGTATCTTCGCATAGCCCTTTTTTGACACATGTGATCTTACGCCTGCCATTCAATTTGTCAAATGTTCAACTTTGTCTGGTGGGTCCAATGCCAGGTCAAGGTGACATGCCATCTTTTGATTGGTGAAAGTAAAGGGAAAATCTATGGGACCACGTTGCCAGGTGTGCTAATGTGCCAGTTTTTTATTGGTTCTTGTATGTTGATGAGGATTTGTTAGAGGATCTGATGTGTCATGTGGTCCTAGTTCTAAAGGGATCTAAAGGCTGGCATATGATCTCATAGAATCTTCTGACCCTATGAGATCATGCACCTGCCATTAGATTGGAATCTCAGTTACAGTGGGTCTGATGTCAGAAAGTCTGCAATGTGTCTTGTTTGGCAGCTTTTGAATGGTTGGTAAGTGTGCTACGTGGCAGTTGTCAGTGGGTCCATGGGGTCAGGGATTTCTAGAGAGCTTAATGTCTGGTTTGATTTGGTGATTTTCATTATATTGGGGATCCAAGATGCTCAACTTTTAGCATCATGATATAGCGACAACCATTCGATGCTCTTTCTACAGGTCGTGGGTCCAAGTCTGTCAGACGTGTTGATTTTCTTGCATTTCATTGGCTGCTGACTTCCACGGTGGCATTTGACTTTTCAGGGGGATTTTAAGTTGTTTTCTCAGTGAATCCCAATCGTTCATCTGTCGGGAAGGGTTTCTCATCGACGGTTACATTTTAAAATTTGCCGCTAGCCGTTATATTTCAAAATTCAAATGTCTCTATGAGGGTTTTGCATTCTTTCGGCCATGCACAATGTCAGGTAGCTCAGGAATTTAATTCTCAGGACAGTTATGGTTGAGAGGGTGATTTAGATGACTGTTGGCTGGCATTGCAGGGTACTGTGCCATGTTTTCATGCCAGGAGACACTAGAAAGAGTTGGCGCTAGCCTTTAAATGGTACTGTTCCCAAGGAGGAATAATCAAATTTAGAGCCTTCATGGCAAGGTTGACTTGTAGAGGGGTAGATGAATCTAGGTTTCTTATCTACAGGTTGCTTGTAGTATAGGGATGGGCACTCAAAGATATATATGATCGGCTATGATTTTGTAGAGTGGTATTTATGATCAAATTTGACAGATTTAGGGTTTGTTATTCTATTGAAAATCTGGTAACCCTAGTTAGGTTTTGACTCCTGCCTGTGTGTAGTTGAGTATGTATATATTGTATTTTTGGAGCTTTTGAGCTCAGAGTTGGACAATTGTAATAGAATTTCACTTTTCTTAAGGGTCATCTATGGTATCATTTATACCCTATGGCTTATACAGTTGTAAATCTTTCATTAATGATTTAGATATTGTAGAGGTATTTTGTGACAATCCTTCATGTCCCTATGCTTCCTTGTCTAAATTACCTCTTATTGGATGAAAGTATATGATGTTTTTGGTGGTATCTTAGGGTTCCTGATCCCTCTTACTTTTTGTAATTATGTGTGTTATTGTGTTTGATCTGATTTAGATATTTTTGTGGGTATACTTCAGCCCCCTAACAGTCTTGTCTCAATCCTACACTCAATTGCAGAAGTGAATGTCTTCTTGCAAGTCATAAGTTGTGTCTTATGTTCATGCCCTCCTATGAAACACTTATGCAAGCCTATTTAGTAAGTTGTGACCTACTAGACCTAAGCCTTTCATTGATTCTATTCCTCTATACTGAGATCCAAACCCTAATTTTGGTTCATTCCCTAGTAGGTAGTTTTCTTTGAGTCTTTTCCATTTCCAAGCATTCCTTCAATCCCTTTCCCTCAAAAGTTTACTTTCATGTCTAGAAGCAAATTAAGGTGATTATCCAAGAGGAACCATCCTAGAACCTAGAGGTCTCATCTTAGTTAGCATAGGTCCCACAACCTAGAGATGATTCCCATGTTATACTAGGTTATCAAGACTACGAGAGCTTGAAACAAGGGTGCAAACTTAGTTTATAACAATTCTGGCACGCCCGGTGGGAAAAAAAAACAAAATTCTTGTTTGAAGATAATGTTATCTTTGATATACAGATTGCATAATACAAGCTTTTAGAAGTATTCTATCAAGTATATCTGGTGACTCCACTGATTTCAAAGATCCAGGCCAACCTTGTTTAAGATTTATGAGAAAGATTGAGACTAGGAGCTCAAAGCCCACTAAATTTTTAGAGTTTCCCTCAAGGAGAAGTGACAAAGGCAGGTCAACTCAAAGAACATCCCGTGCAAGGAGAGTTCAATCAACACCTCCTAATACTTTAGAAAGGAGACCTTTCCCCTTTCATTCTAGAAGAAGAGGAATATCTCTAGCCAGAGATCTAGAAGAGGATTCAAACCCAGCAGTAAATACAACTCACATAGTTGTTAATCTTCAGATTCCAACTCTTGTAATGGCTAGACAGTTTTCCTTTGTAGCATTCAACCAAGGGAGTCCATTAGCCTTTTCTCAACATCATGATGTGCCCTTGGTGGCACTAAAGAGTATACCTGATTTCACAGGTGAAGAGCAAACTACTACTTTTGAACACATAAGAGATGTGACCACCATCTGCAACATACAAAAATATTACTCAAGAGGATGTGGCCACAAAATTATTAATAGCCTCTCTAAAAGGTAAGGCTCTTGAATGGTTTAGAACTCTAACTGTTGGTTCTATTACTTCATGGGATGAGTTAGGGGATGCATTAAGTAAGTATTTTGAGGATAAATCAGATAACTTGTCTCTAGTTGAGCAGTTGACAACCATTAAGAGAGACCCTCAAGACCAAATGATAGATTACAATAGTAGATTCCTCAAAAGATGGAATAGAATTCCAGTATTAGTAAGGCCATCAGTTGACCATCCTTTCCTATATTACTTGCAAAGCTTGAATGGTCAAATTTCTTTCATGATCCAGTCTATGGGTGATACTTCTTTACCCCAAGCTTTTGACATAGCTGTCAGGGCTGGAAACTGTTTAATCCAAGTAGACATGATTGCTAGAAGGCCTCCAATGCCCATCTTCCCTAGCCTTGAACCCATTCCACCTAACCAAGTACCTCCATTTACCCCTATTCCCACTGTATTAGCACCTCAGGCTAGTACCAATGGTCAAGAGCTACAAGAAATAAAGAATAGTCAAGAAAGCAGTAAGCAAGAAATGACAAATTTTTTGCAGACCTTGACTAAAGAGGTTACAAATCTAAAGAAGAAAGGTCAAGGAATTAGACCACCCTTCTAGCCACAAGGCCAAGGTCCTAATCAGCAATATCAAAATCAAGGACAACCTTATCAACAAAATAGGCCACCATACCAAGGGGGCTATTAAGGACAAAGACAAAGTTTTAATCAAAGACCATTCCAACCATACAACCCTGCACCTCTAAATTTTGCAAACCCAGTGAGGGATATGGTTCCCAGTCAAAATAATATGGCTATGGATAATGAATGGTTTTTTCATTGTAATTAGCCTCATAATCAGGCTACATGTTCAAATGGATGGATGAACCAAGCACTAATGGTTCAAAATGCCTCCCAAACCCAATCAGAGGCTTCATCCAATGGGTCAGTTCCTCAACAAGAATCACAAGAAAATGAGACTACTCTTTTCAATTGGGAGCAACTAGACTTCAATGGAGTCAATGATGAAGTTGCTTTTGTTGCCTATACAAGAGCAAAAAGGAGAGCTCAAGACATGGAAAGAGCAGATTCCAATTCCAAAGCCACCACATCTGTAGAGCCACTATAGCAAGCTAATCCCATCACACCTAAGGAGGTTCCTATCATCACAAGAAAAGAAGGCCAACATTCCAAAGAAGTGGAGCCCATCATAGTAAAGGCACAAAAAAGAGTACACACTGTGACACCTTTTAACATTGTTGACAGCATGAAGAAGGTCAACATTACCATGTCCATGTGGGACTCTTTGGCTCTTCCAGGACAACCTAAAATTTTGCAGAAGGCCATGATAGAAGTAACAACTCCTCAACCTACAAAAGAAGCTATAAAGCCAGTGTTGGTCAACACTGATCAAGAAAAGGAGGCTCCAAGTAGCAACTCCAAAGGAAATGCCACACAAGGTAGGAACTCAAAGCCACCTCCATTTTATGTATCTCCAATTATTGGAAAATATTTAGTGCATAATTGTATGGTAGATAGCAGAGCTACTAGCACTGTAATGCCCAAGAAAGTAGGTGACCAATTAGGACTAAAATATGAGCCCTTCCAAAAGAAGGTTACCCAACTTGATGGATCCTCAGTCAATACTATAGGCATGGCCAAGGATACTAGTCTAATTCTACATGCTAGTCCTAATTTCTCCATCCTCCTTGATATATTTATCATAGATCTCTCTGCATTATTTTCTATATATCTTTCAAGGGAGTTTAAAGCCAAGATAGGAGGCTATCTATCTTCTGACTAGTCTCACATGCTATTTCATACAAGGTATGGGACCAAGGTCACCATTAAATTAGAACCATGGCAGCACACCATATAGAGCCATATGTGTCCAATACTATCAATGTAAACTGCCCCATATTTGATAATAGTGACTTCCAAACTATTAGTGAATCAAGCACTAAGATAGAGAGTATCCCTGATATTCTTCTAGATGAAAGAGCTTCAGAGGCCTAAGAAAATCTAATCTGGGATTTTGGTTTGGGAAGTTATTTGATACAAGAGAGTGGAGCCATAGAACCAAGCCTTCTCAAAGGAGACACTGATTCAGAGGATCGAAATAATTAGGTTTGGGAACTTTTCTTTGATGGAGCTAGAAGTAGACATGGTTCTGCTGGTGGTGATATGCTAGTGTCCCCAAAAGGAGAAAGGTATTATACTGCCTTTAGATTTAGTTTCTCCTGCACTAGCAATACTGCAGAGTATGAGAGTCTAGCCAATGGACTAGAATGGGCTAGAAAAAGAGGGCTTAAGGCCTTAAAAGTTTATGGTGATAGTGATTTAGTTGTCAGCCAAGTAAGAGGGATAAGTGCAAAAAAAAATGATGTCATGAAAGCATACAAACATAGAGTTTGGGATGCAGTTGAAGATTTTTGTGCTTTCAATATTGTTGCTATCCCTAGGAAGCTAAATCAAAAAGAAGATAGGTTATCTGTTGTTGGATCTTAGTATGATATTCCAAATAGCATTTCAAAAGAAGTGGATCAACAACATATCAAAGTGACTGTCAGACCCTCTATTCCTAATAATGATGTCAATTGGCAAGTGTTTGATAATGATGAACAAATTCTACAATTCTTGTTTGAAGATGTCTTTTCAGAGTACAATCAAGATAGGCTATCACAAAACTATGGTGATCAAGTGATACAACTCAAGTCTAATAAAATGCCTAGAGGTCTTGTTACCCTGGAGACTATTTTCAACAAGGATGATGAAGTCAAGAAAAATAAAGCTGGCTTGGTAGTTCAACAAGAACATTGTGTTGAATTAGAGTTGGAACCAGGTAAGAGCTTACAATTTTGAAAAGTAAACACTGAATTGGAAAAGCAAGCTTACACTCAGTTATTCAAAGAATTTAGTGATGTTTTTGCATGGCAGTTTGAAGACCTCAAGGGTTTTGACCCTACTCTTGCTTAGCACACTATTGAATTAGAACCTAATGCCAAACAGGTGAGGCAGAAGCAAAGGCCTGTTAATCCCAAACTTGAGCCACTTATGCATAAGGGAGTACTCAAACTAATAGAAAGTGGTATCATCTACCCCATTAAGCATACTAGTTGGGTTTCCAGCCTTGTTCCTGTCAGGAAGAAGAATGGGGAATTGAGGTTATGTGTTGACTTCAGGGATCTTAACAGGGCCTCTCTAAAAGACCACCATCCATTACCCTCTATGGAACAAATCTTACAATGTGTCTCTAGATCTGAGAGATTTTCATTATTGGATGGCTATTCAGGTTACAATCAAATCTTAGTGAATGAAGAGGATCAATACAAGACTGCATTTACAACCAAGTGGGGAACCATGGCTTATCAAAAGATGCCCTTTGGTTTGTCAAATGCAGGAGCTACATTTCAAAAGGTAATGGATATGGCCTTTAAGAGCATAATGTACAAGTTTGTGTTGGTCTACTTGGATGACATAACTGTCTATTCTAAACATGCAGTAGATCACATCAAACATTTGAGGAAGATTTTTGAAAGATGTAGAGAATTTGGGATATCTCTTAATCCCAAGAAATGTATGTTTGCAGTTCATGAAATAAAATTGTTGGGATGTGTAGTATCCAAAGAAGGAATTACAGTGGATCCTGAGAGAATTGCAGCTATCCTAGAGCTACCCCTACCACATCACAAGAAAAGTCTCCAATCTTTCATAGGAAAGATTAACTTTGTTAGGCATTTCTTGCCTAACATTGCAGATTTACTAAAGCCTTTGACAACCATCTTAAAGAAGAGTTCAGCTTTTAGTTGGACCAAAGAAGGGAGAGTCAATTTCCAAGCTATCAAAGAGGCCTTAACAGAAGCCCTTGCTCTCCTAAACCCAAATTTCAGTAAGGATTTTATCCTTTATGCTTATGGAGGTCATGATGCTATATCTGCAATGTTGACCCAAGAAAATTTAGATGGATTGGAGAAGCTTATTGCTTTCTTTAGCAAAGGTTTAGAAGAATATGAACAAAGATACTCTTTTGTAAAAAAACATCTACTTGTTGTGGTAAAAAAACCTTAAAAAGTTCAGATATTTGTTGACTCATAGGAAGGTACACTTGAAGGTTACTCAACCAAGTGTCAAAGAATTTTTGTTTTCCAAGGACCTAAATGAGAAAAGAGCTGGTTGGATCACCAAGGTGATGGAATATGATATTGACATTCAAACCACCAAGCTAGTTAGAGGAAGAGGTTTTTGTGAACATTTGGCATTAGATGAGAGTTCAAAGAAATTAGAGAAAATGGATGCATCTTTGGTTATGCATTCTATAGAAGAACAAGCCAAGGCAACAAGCTAGTTGCCTAATATGATCAATTACTTGAAGACAGGACAATGTCCTGTAGATTTGGATTTAGCAAAAAGGAGGTATTATAGATTGCAATCTTTTCCTTTTGTGCTGATAAATGAAATTATTTTTAGAAAGGATCACAATCGTGTCCTTTTAAGGTGCATTGATTTCGACAAGATAGCTGATGTCCTATTTGAGTTTCATGATGGACTTTCTGGAGGTCACTTTTCTCCTAGGACTACTACTTTTAAAATCATGAGGGCTGGATACTACTAGCCATCTATCTTTAAGGATAGCCATGATTATGTGAGAAAATGCATCAAGTGTGCCATGTTTGCAAGAAAAGAAAGGCTTGCAGCCTTGCCCTTACAGCCAGTCAGAACAGAGCAACCTTTCATGAAGTGGGGTATAGACTTCATTGGCATGATCAATCCTCCATCTAATGCAGGCCATAAATGGATAATTACTACAATAGATTATTTCACTAGGTGGACAGAGGCAGTTGTGTTAAAAGAAGCCAATGAGAATGATGTATTAAGTTTTTATGATGATATAGTTCATAGGTTTGGCACTCCTGATTCCATAATTTTAGATAATGCATTGGCATTCACAGGCCTCAAAGTCTCAGAGTGGGCAGTCAAGAATGGCATCTATCTGAATACCATTTCCAATTATTACCCTCAAGGCAATGGCTTAGCTGAATCAATAAATAAGAACTTGATTAGGATAATCAAGAAGACTCTGCAAGACAACCAAAGAGATTGGCATACCAAACTGAAGTCTACCTTATGGTTAGATAGAATCACTCTAAAGAAGGTCATTGGGAATTCTCCTTATGTGCTAGTGTGTGGCAGGGAGGCTAAGTTGTCTATTTCAACTGAATTACCAGCTCTGGACTTGGCCACTCAATATGCTCTATTTGAAGAAGGAGATCCTTTGCAGATCAGATATGCTCAGTTGATGGAGTTAGAGGAAATTAGAGACAAATCAATGTGAGACATGGAATTCCATCAGATCCAAACAAAGAGAAGCTTTGATAAAAGAGCCAGGGTCAGAAGCTTCAAGGTTGGAGATGTAGTCCTCAAGTGGGATGAGTTCAGATCCAAGCCTGGCAGACATACCAAATTTGATTCATTTTGGGGTGGACCATTTGTTATAAAAGAGTGCAAGGGATCCAATGCTTTCCAACTATCAAATCTTGAAGGAGTTGCCTTGGCAATCTTAGTCAATGGATTCCACTTGAAGCCTTGCTTTGAGGTTAATCCCTCTCAGTAAATTCTTGTAAATGTGTGTTTTTTTTGCTTTCTTTCCCTTCTTTCTAGGTTAGTTTCCTACTTTTCAAGAAGTGATCATGCACAAGTTTTCCCTTCTATTTTAGTTTTGTCCCTCTGTCAAGTTTTGTGCTTAGTGATGACCCCACGCCCAATGGATTATGTCAAGGCCACTGGTTTTCCATGTCTAGCAGGCTGACATCCAATAGAAGTTGCCAAAATGTTACCCAAATTTTCCTATGCATACAAATTTGGCTAAAATCTATCCCTAGGTATCTATTTTTACCCTGCCAGGCATCCCTGAAAGTTTCATGGCTTTATCTATTTACATCTAGTCTCTGCAGCTATTTCTAGGTCCCTGGCTAGGTGAAAAGTCCTTAAAAAATTCATAAAACTAGCCGTTATAGGCCAAAACCCTAAGTAACCCTAAGCCAGTTTCTATTTTCATGTTACTTTATCTCAGCCACCTAAGTCCTCAAAACCCATGTGTGCTTTATTTTCATTGGTCGGTCACAGGTTCTCTAAGTTCTCTGGTGGTTACCCCTTTTATTCAATGATTCAGCAACTGCATTGGTTCTCTTAGTTGCCAAATGTTTGGCGGTTAAGTCTTAACATCTTGCGACACAGAGAAATAGTTAACCTTTCCTCAATTGTGTATTCGCTAAGTCTTTTGGTGGTCACTTTAGTGGGGTCCAGTTATGCAAAATCCAGTGGTTGTCATGAGTTCGCGAAGGGTTTTTTCTGACACTTGCGATTTTCTTAATAGCCGTCGATCTTCCCTTTTGTGTAGCAGTTTCATTTGTTAGGTGGGTCCAGTGCCACATCATCCTATGTGGAAGCTTTTCATTGGTCAGTTGGTGATGATTTGGAAGTTCATCAGAGTGGGCCCAGAGGACTATGTAGCTTTTAATCCAATGATTGGTGCATGATCTCATAGAGTTTTTCTGACACATGAGATTATGCACCGACCGTCAATCTTGATTTGTTGTCAGAGCTTCATTTAGTGGGTCCTTTCTTTCTGACATGCTCGCATTCGATTGGTTGCTGGGCACACAACTGGAATATGTTAGTGGGACCATGTCAGAGTCTCTATAGGGATGTCAGTAGGATGAAAATCAATGGCTGGTGTATCTTCGCATAGCCCTTTTCTGACACATGCAATCTTACGCCCACTGTTCGATTTGCCAAATGTTTAGTTTTGTCAGGTGTGTCCAATGTTAGGTCAAGGTGACATGCCATCTTTTGATTGGTCAAAGTAAAGGGAAAATCTGTGGGACCGCATTGCCAGGTGTGCTGATGTGCCAGTTTGTGATTGGTTTCCATATGCTGATGAGGATTTGTCAGAGGATTTGATGTGTCACGGGGTCCCAGTTCTAAAGGGATCTAAAGGCTAGCGTATGATCTCATAGAATCTTTTGACCCTATGAGATCATGTGCCTGTCGTTAGATTGGAATCTCAATTGTAGTGGGTCTGATGTCAGAAAGTCTTCAACGTGTCTCATTTGGTAGCTTTTGATTGGTTGGTAAGTGTGCTACATGGTGGTTGTCAGTGGCTCCATGGGGTCAGGGATATCTAAAGAGCTTAACGTTTGGTTTGATCTAGTGGTTTTCATTATACTGGGGATCCAAGATGTTGGACTTTTAGCATCACAGTATAGCGACAACTGTCTGATGCTCTTTCTGTAGGTCATGGGTCCAAGCCTGTCAGACGTGTTGATTTGCTCATGTTTCATTGGTTGCTAACTTCCACGGTGGCATTTGACTTGTCAGTGGGATTTTAAGTTGTTTTCTCAGTGCATCGTAGTCATTCATCTACTAGGAAGGGTTTCTCATCGACAGTTACATTTTAAAATTTGCCACTAGCCGTTATATTTCAAAATTCAAATGTCTCTGCGAGGGTTTCGCATTCTTTCAGCCAAGCATGACGTCAGGTAGCTCAGGAATTGAATTCTCAGGATAGTTATGGTTGAGAGGGTGATGGAGATGACTGTAGGCTGGTGTTACAGGGTACTGTGCTGTGTTTTCACACTAGGAGATGCTAGAAAGAGTTGGTGCCAGCCTTTAAATGGTACTGTTCCCAGGGAGGAATGATCAGATTTAGAGCCTTCATGGCAAGGCCAACTTGCAGTGGGGTAGATGAATCTAAGTTTCTTGTCTACAGGCTGCTTGTAGTACAAGGATGGGAAGTCAAAGAGATATCTAGTTGGCTATGATTTTGTAGAGTGGTATTTATGATCAGATTTGACAGATTTAGGGTTTGTTATTCTATTGAAAATCTGGTAACCCTAGTTAGGTTTTGACTCCTGCCTGCATGCAGTTGAGTATGTATATATTGTATATTTGGAGCTTTTGAGCTCAGAGTTGGACAATTGTAAAAGAATTTCATTTTTCTTAAGGGTCATCTGTGGTATCATTTCTACCCTCTAGCTTATAGAGTTGTAAATCTTTCATTGATGATTCAGATATTGTAGAGGTATTTTGTGACAACCCTTCATGTCCCTATGCTTCCTTGTCTAAATTATCTCTTATTGGATCAAAGTATATGATGATTTTGGTGGTATCTTAGGGTTCCTGAAACCTCTTACTTTCTGTAATTGTGTGTTATTATGTTTGATCTGATTTAGATGTTTTTATGGGTATACTTCAGCCCCCTAACAGTCTTGTCTCAATCCTACACCGAGTTGTAGAAGTGAATGTCTTCTTGCAAGTCATAAGTTGTGTCTTATGTTCAGGCCCTCCTATGAAACACTGATGCAAGCCTATTCAGTAAGTTGTGACCTACTAGACCTAAGCCTTTCATTGATTTCATTCCTCTATACTGAGATCCAAACCCTAATTTTGGTGCATCACCTAATAAGTAGTTTGCTTTCAGTCTTTTCCCTTTCCAAGCATTCCTTCTATTCCTTTCCCTAAAAATTTTACTTTCATGTCTAGAAGAAAATTAAGGTGATTATCCAAGAGGAACCAGCCTAGAACCTGGAGGTCTCATCTTAGTTAGCATAGGTCCCACAACTTGGAGATGATTCCCATGTTATACTAGGTTATCAAGACTACGAGAGCTTGAAACAAGGGTGCAAACTTAGTGTATAATAGTTCCATCCATTCCTAAAGGAAGCATCTTTCTTTTGGATTATTAAGATTATGTATAGAGAAGGAATTCATAAATCAAAAGGTTGATGATTGACAAAGGAAAAGATTTGAACATAGTTATTTGTTTGATCCTCTGCCTTATTAATCACATGTTTGAAAATCCAAGAGAACAATCCAAACACCACTCCACCACAACCATATTTTATGTGAAATATGAAGAAACAAATCATCATTCCAAATATTGAGAAGAGTCAAATATGAGCTATCAATGCTAATTTTAGCTTCTTGTAAGAATAACACATCAATGAGTTTTACTTTGACATAATTATATATAGTACAGAACCTATGCAATCTTTAGGCTCTAATATGTAGAGTAGAAATCCAAAGGTTGTCTCTTAACAAAGGAAAAGACCCAAACTCAATTATATATCAAATCCTCTCCCTTGTCAATTAAATGTTTTGAAATCTAAGGAAACAATCCAAACTCCATTCCACCACAACCATCTTTTATGTCAATTATGAAGAAAAAAGGGCGTCTTTCCCAATATTGAAAAGGGCCAAATGTAAGCTAACATTTCTAGTTTGAAATTGTTGCAAGAATGCTCAGGGAAAGGAGCCCAATTACCCATGTCTTAATGATCGTTCATCCCTTGTTCATCAAACGCCCCAATTACCAACTTTAAAGAAACCAAAAAAATGATAATTAAAAGCTTAATAATACTTTTCACTTCTACCAATAGGTACTCACTTGTAAGTTTCAAATACTTAAAATTCATAAACTTTAAATGAAGGATGTGTCCAACTTTATTGGTACCTATAGCACACAATTGCAGTGACATTTGTGCATAAGTATTTGTAAAAAATAGTTATTAGAGGATAATGTATTGGTTCCTAGAGGAATATATATTGAGTTAGTAGTGCAATTGTTTTAGGTGGTTGTAGTGCATAGTTATTGGTGATCTTTAAGTAGGTATTGGGTGACACTTTGAAATAATTACTTTTTTGACACTTGCTTACATAATAGATACCACAACATTTGTTGTTACTACCTAAAGAAGTCATAGTTCTTTGAGAAATATTTATTGGACTAATTGTACAAATTTTTGAGGTTGTTGTAGTGCATTACTATTAGACATCTTTAAGTAAGTGCGGTGTGACAATTTCAAATGACCACTCTTTTTACCCTTACATGTATAATAGATTCTACAACATTCATCATTGCTAGATCATAATATTAATTATAAACAATTAAGACTCATATAAACATATGAAAAAAATCGGCAAAAGAAAGTTTTACTTTGTCGTAACTAATGTAAACAGGGTTTAGGTGATTATTATTGCATCGAATGGATTATACAGTGCAAACTTATAAGTTTCGGTCTTGCTCCCCGATACCGTCGGAATACAATGTTGTAATACGCATTATAACGTGACGTAAGTATAGTTTCACATTGGAGTTCGATTCACATTTAGGCTATAATGGTTGTTTAAAGTCTAAAATACGCCATTAAAGCCGCACAAATTTCCAGACGGGGAACAAAATACGCCATTGAAGTTATGCAAATGGGAAAAATGTGCGATGGCTCAGGAGTCGTGGAACGTGCAAGACTTTAAAGTCATTCTCTCGAGTGTTTATTATTACTTCTTCGCACTGCATGCTAAATTGGACTGGAAAAAGATAAAATAAGTCTTGACTTCAACCTAAATGTCGGTTATGTATAAATTTTGAAGACCTAACCTAAATGTCATCATTTAATTCCAGCTCAGAAACGCAATAGGATTTGTTATGTGTTCTATTGTTCTATTAATCATTCATTTCAAGCATGCAAAAAAAAATTGCACAACTAATTTAAAACTTACATACAAATGTCTTAATAATCATAAATCCAATAAAATTAAAAAATTCTTGTACTTACTTTTTTTTAACTAATAGACAGCTATTGTCCATTAGATACAAGATTATAAGTGGACTTTTTAATTTGTAAAATCTAATAAAATGTTATTAGAACAGATAATTAGACTACCTTTCCTAATCTTACCATTAACTACGTCCATTTATTTAAATTCATATTTAAATACTCAGAACTAATTATTTTCATAGATTATACTAATAATATTGAGTACCTCAGCTCTAATTATTTTTTAAGATTGGAGAAAATAGATTGATAAATAGACCATATTTTTCACAATAAATTAAATTATAATATTACTATCAAAATTTAAATTCATTAATTTTTCTCCAAAACAAATCCTAATCCCAATATCACAAATAAATAGATTCTTAAACGTGTGGGAATAAATCACTCACCAACCAAAGCATGCTCGTCCCTGCAAACACGACATGGTTTCTTTTTCAAAGCATGCGGGAAAGTGAATACCAAACTTGATGCGTGCTAAAAAGAGTTAGCAAATTTTGCACCTCTGGCATCTCTATAAAATGGGCAACAGAGAAAGCATTCCTTGCAACATTCGATTATCTTCGTAAGAGAGCAACAACCAATCTATTTTGCAATGGCTCTTACCTCCGTTTTAACTCCTAATTTGGGCTTCTGCCTCAAACCTCACTCTGCCAAATCCCACAATCTTCAACCTTGCAGGAGAGCATTGCCATTAATACCAAGAAAAAAGCTTAATCCTATCGTAAATCAGGCCTCGTCTCAAGTAGAAATCACATTGCGGCGCACTGGTAATCATCATCCCAACTTGTGGGACGATGATTTCATACAGTCTCTTCCAAAGCATCCTTACGAGGCAAGTAAACTTTCATTTTTTAAATTTATCTATATAGTATTTATAAGATTTTTGATTTGTTAAATGGTAGATTTTAAAAGAAATATAAATATATTATTCTATTGATTCAAAGATTATAAAGACTTTTTTATCAATTAAGAGAGTCTTAAATAACTTTTTAAATTGTTCTTTATAACAAATGTAAAAGAGTTCTATCATTGGGATTTCTCAGGCTCCTGTCTACGCTGAACGTTGTGGTAGTCCTTATTAGGGAGATTAAAGACATGTTCAGCGAATCAAATGCAGATAATGTTTCTCGACTTTCTAGCCCTGGTTGATAATGTTGAACGTCTTGGAATCGATCGACATTTTCGAAAGGAAATAAAGAAGCACTTGATTTTATTTACAGGTCTGTTTTCAATTAATTAAACAGAATTTTGAAACTCCTGACGCTTGTAAGATTATCCGAGTCTTAACAATGTTATTTATTATTATAAGACAATGTGTGTATAATAGTTTGAATGCAATGTAACAGATATTGGGGTGAATGTCAAAGAGATCTCAAAACGACGGCCTTGGGCTTTAGAATTCTTAGGCTCCATAGATATCCTGTTTCTCCAGGTATAATCTATGTTTTAAATGTAAATACCTCAAAAGATCTGATCTATATTTCTGATTGTAAAAAATATAAAATCTCTTAACTTTATTTAATCTGATTTTGAGTTCACATTATATTGGTATGTTTACTGAAAAAAAAAATACAATAACAGGAATGTTAGGACCCTTTAGAACAGCAAATGGGCAGTTCTTGTGCTCCACTGCTCAGATAGAGGAGGATAAAATTAGAGGTATTCTAAATCTGTTTCGGGCTTCACATATTGCTTTTCGTGGAGAGAAAATATTGGACGAGGCTAAAAGAGTTCTCTACTGCATATTTAAGTCAAGCTATGCAGAATTGTGGGACCAGCTCCAACCTTTTACAAGAGGCAAGCTTAACAAGACTAGAGGATTGACTCATCTGTATGAATTTCACATGCTTTTACCATATGATAAAACTTGTGCATTTCTGTCATGTATCATATTAATTCTTTGTTTATATTGTAAATATAAACCTTTTATATTCAGATATCATTCAATGTGGAGTATGGCTGGTACACTAATCTGCCAAGATTAGAAGCAAAGAAATATATTCAAATTTATGGAGAAAATAAGTCGTGGGTCAGGTAGTGACAATATTTTTTTGTAATTATCATGTTATGCTTTTAGATTTAAAAAAATCAAAATTATTTGCATTAATATTTTGTGTCACATTTTATGATCTATCATCAAGATGAGAGAATTGAGAGCTATAGAAATAAAACAATATATCTATTTATAAATTGTCAGCTTCATTTTATCTTTGAATTAATATATATATATATATATATTATATATATATATATATAATATATATATATATATATATATATATATATATATATATATATATATATATATAATATTTTAAAATTATATGCTAAGATAATTGGATGCATAGGACGGCGGACAATGAAAAACTTTTATCTTTTGCTAAAATGGACTTCAATGCATTCAGTCAGTGCATCAGCAAGAGCTTAAAGCTTATTCTAGGTGAGTTATGCCAGTTAGATATTAGATTTTATAATTACAATGTGTACTATACTTATCTTATTTTTAGTGTCTTTTATATAAATAAGTACAATTTAGTTATTAGTAATAGGTTTCAATTGATTTACTTTTAATTGTATGTTGTATTTTAGATGGTGGAGGGAGTCTCATTTATCTGAATTAAAATTTGCTCGCCATCGTCATGTAGAATATTTTTTCATGGCATGTGCAATTTGTGAAGATGAGAGGTATTCTGCATTTAGATTTGGCCTAGCAAAGTTCTCTGCGATTGCAACTTATATAGATGATATATACGATACATATGGAACAATTGATGAACTAAAACTCCTCACTGAGGCTATCAAGAAGTAAGTGTTAAATCACGTATTATGTAGCTATATGTAATAATACATTTGTTTAAAATTTTAATAATCATCTTCTATGTGCCTCTTAGGTGGGATCCGACATCTATAGACCACCTTCCAAAATATATGAAAATTGCATACATGGCATTGTATGAGATAGTCAATGAAATGGATCGAGAAGCTAGGATAATTCAAGGCCGAGATACTCTTCCACCCTCTAAAGATGCGGTATAGATACTTTTTTTCTTATTTGAGAATGAAATTTAAATTTCATAAGCTAAATGTTTTAGTTACATTAACTATCTTATAGATTTGAATGCTCCTAGGTGCAACATAGATAATAAATAAAATATTTTAATTAGTTACATTATTACACATAAGTTTCTTGTGCATTATGGGTGAATTAATATTCACCTTCATAATGATAGTAAAATTAATAGGCTTGTATTGTGGATTCACGTACAAAATTGATATTCTTCTATGATAAAGGTTCATTAAATATAACCTAACTATTAACAAAGTTTTATATTAAATTTGTTGTTAAAAAATAAAACTTTTCCTGAAAATGGATTTTCATGTTTATATAGTTCATGTTCTCATTTTTCTTAAAATATTATTGAATTTGTTGAAGGTTTTCAATTTTTTGGTATTTTTGGTTTACCTTAATAATCTATTTATCTTTTAAGACTTATAATGTGGCTAAATTAAGTTTTATATTTTTTAATAAAACAATGTGTATTTTTTTGTTTCTTATTCAAGATTATTCCTTATTTTTGTAGTGGGAAGATTATATAGATGCCATGTTGCAAGAAGTTAAGTGGCTTGTTGCAGGGCGCATACCAACTTTGGCAGAATTCATAGAGAATGGAGCATTTAGTTCAGGGACTCGTGCAACTACATTACAACCAGTATTAACAATAGATGAGATGCTTTCAGACAATATTCTTCTAAAAATAGATTATCCATCAAGATTCAATGATCTCTTAAACTTGGTTCTTAGATTAAGAGGTGATATAAAATCCTTTAAGGTATGTCATAATGTTAAATTTGATAATAAAAATATTCTATGTAAAGCCATTAATTTTAAATTTTTGAGTTGGATGTAAGTAAAATTTATTTGTTTTATTATTAAATTTATTCTTTTGTTGTGAAGGGTGAGATGGATAGAGGAGAAACAAATTCATCCATAGCATGTTACATTAGAGATAATCCAGGATCTACTGAAGAAGATGCCTTGAACTATGTCAAGAATTTATTGGATGAGCGACTCAAAGAATTAAATTGGGAGTACCTTAAAAATGATGGTGTTCCAACTCATAGTAAAGATTATGCTTATGACATTACAAGAGGTTTTCTTCATTTCTACAAAGAGAGAGATGGTTTTAGTGTTTCGAATAAAGATATACAAAATCATGTAAATCAAATCCTCATTGAACCTTTAACCATATAACCCCTCAATGTAGTTTAATTATCCATAAATTGATGCAAGTTTACCTTTTTTGTTAAATCAAAAGATATTTCATAATGTAATTGAAGTTCCAACTTCACAAATTAGGAGTTCCTTTCTAATGGTAATCTATATTGTATTTTATAAGAGAGTTTCATAAAATTGTGTGGTTATTCTTCTTAAAGGTTTATAATTTTTAGGAGAATTTCCCTAAGATGCATGATAATTATTTTAAAAGACCTTTCAAATTAAGAAAATTAAATAGATGTTGGTTAAAGAAAATATTATGTAATCTTTAATAAATTTTGCAATGTGAAAAAAATATTTTGATGTGATATGTTTGTTAGAGTGTAGGGTTTACCTAGAACCCACACGTAGGCTTAAGTCACACTTTGTAACTAGGTCTAACTTAACCTTGACATAAAGGTTAAGTTTTTTGTTAAGGGAAAATTGGTTTTATGGGACCAGAAACCCAAGTACAAAAAAAAAAGAAAAAAAAAGGAGAATGATCTATAAACAAATGGAAAGACCCACACCAAGCCAAAGAGACCTAAAATCCAAGTAGCATCATCCCACACCACCTACATACTATTGATTAAAACTACATTCTTTTGAATACACAATAAAGGATAAGTTAACTTTGTTTTATATCTAGATATCATTAAACTTGCAGTATGGTTGGCACCAAAATATACCTATATTAAAGAAGAAAGGAAATGTATTCAAATCTACAAAGAAAACAAAACTTGGGTAAGGTAATTGTAACATCTCTTATAGTTAGTACACCATGATTTTGGATTAAATTGTGTAATACATATTTGCATCAATGATTTTGACAACATTCTATTATCCATCATCAAGATGATGGATCTTTATCAATTAAATAATATTCCAATTTATGTGTTTTCTACTTCATTTTACCTTTGAATTAAAAAATTATATATTTAAAAATGTTATGTATGGATAATTGGCTATTTAGGATGGTTGGCAATGAGAAAATTTCATTTATCTCTAAAACAATCTTCAATGTGATTCAGTCATTTCATTAGCAAGAACTTAAAGGTTACTATAATGAGTTATGGGAGTTAGAGATATTAGATTTTATAATTACAATGTGTAATAGACTCATTTTATTTTTCTATTTTTCTATTAAAGTTTTAAAAAGTAGAATTGGAATCTGGTTTTTTTTTTTATGATTAAGGTTTCAAGTGATTTATTTTTAATTGTATCTTGTAATTGTTGGCAATTTGTCTATACTGGTGTATATGACTTAATATAGTGTTTTGGAGTTAGCACACTTGATGAGAAAATTAGAAATTGGCTAAGTGTTGAAGAATGGATAGTGTACAGAGTACCTGAAGCTTAGAGCAGCAACGCACATGCGTACAAATGAGTTATGGTATGAACCCTAGAAAATAAGTTGGTTAGAGTCTATTCATGCTTAGTCTATGAGCGCATGATAAGATATGAAAGTATGACAAAGTTATAGACAGTTGAAGTTACATAGCCAGTGTGTGCCAGAGAAGAACAGAGTAAGTAGCCGATTGTTGGCATTTTTATTTTTAGTTATATTATTATGTTGTAAAGGCCATGTGCCTATTGTAATTAGGTTGCAAACATATAATTATATTTTTTTGTAAACACGCTTGAGCCAATTCAATTGGAAGTGTTGTATGTAATCAGTTAAAGGGCTGACCTAGTTATTTGTTTTAATATGCACATAAAAATATGAGATGCACTCATTGTAGTCGGGATGAAAGTTGTTATAGAGTTGAAACAAGAAGAGAAGAAGTATGTGAAGATTTGAATTGATGTATTAGAGCTTTGCAAGAGGTTAGAGCATCAACGCACCAAAGGAACTAATTAGACAAGAAGTGTCTTAATGACAATTCATCCAGCATATATAGTGTGTATCTAAGATCAGAAGGTTGTATCCATCACCACTTGAGCAGTGAGCTCTAGGATAGTGAGTCCAAACTCCTAACAAGGTTTATTATAAAAGACTCCTAACAAGGTCTAACCCTTGACAAGGTCTATTGTACTAAACATATTGTAAATAAACTCCTAACAGGGTTAAGGATCTTCTAACAAGGATCATAAAACACTAGTATAGAATATTAGTGGGTGTCAATTCCCACTGGGGTTTTCACCTATTTGGGTTTCCCCATAACCATATTGGTGTTATGTGTTAATTTCATGTTTCATATCTATATGGATGTCCATTTCATTATTTAAGTATACACATGCAGTTTAATATTAAGTAAAGAGATAAATTACAATGAACACTGATTCACCCCCCCCCCCCCCCCCCCTCTCAGTGTTCACATTCCTAACAATTGGTATCAGAGCTCTTGTCCTTAGTAAAGAAGTTTAACCACTTGAGGAGATCATAGACAAAGCATAAATGAAACATCTGAAAATAAATCTTGAAGTTGCTCTCGAAGACCTGGACAGATCTGAAAAATAAATTGGAGAACTTAAAGAAAAAGTCAGTGATGCTCAAGTAGTCATCAAAAGGCCAAGAAAAGATTTGACAAAATGCTCTACTAGTGATTTAGGGATTATGATAAAAAAGCTAAGTGAAGCAAATTCATCTCTAAAAGAACAGATTGAAGAATTAGATGATAAGCTAACTAACAATTAGGAAGTCTATGATGAATAGATCAAAGAGAACCTTCAATTGAAAGAAGAATTGAGGCAAGCAAACATGGAAATCTTGGAGCTAAGGAAAAATGAAGAAAGCTTGAAATCTGAATTGAAAGAAGAAAAGAATCACATTGATAAATTGCACACTAGTTTTGATTTGATAGAATCTCAGTTGTATGCAAGAAGAGTTAAAGGAGATACTAGCTGCATTGGATACAATGAAGCACAAAATTAGATTGACAATATGCGAGCAAGAATGAAAGCACCAGAAGACACCTCAGATGCTAAAGAGACTAGAAGTCAGACTAAAGATCATGTTAAACCATCGAAGAATGAGCACAAGCTAGTAGATCAAACTTGTTATGCATGTGAAAAACATGGACATATAGCAAAGAACTGTATAGAGGTAAGAACTTTCAATGGTTACTATTATTCATGCAATAAATTTGGTCATAGAGCTATGAATTGTAAGATAAGTTAGAAGAACAAGACTTAGCATAACCAGAGAAATCAAAATCAGCTAAATGTAAGAAGTTCTCAAAATGTTACATGTCAGATATGTAACTATAATGGTCACTCTGCAAGACAATGTAAAATGGTGACCCATGTCAATGCACCAAGGAATGTAAGGCCTGTAGTCATTTATCACTCTTGTAACAAGGTTGGAAACATCTCAAAATTTTTTAGATCAAGGATGAGAGGTCAAGAAAGCCCTAAAAATCCTGAAGAACCAATATTGGATACCGAAGGAGAAGTCAAGTTTGTGAAAGCTTCAGAGGATGTGAGCTTGATTTGGTAAGAGGAGAAGAAGGATAAGGTTGATGAGAATGTATTGGATGCATCCATAGTGGATGCACCCTCTACATCAGGATAAATGGCCCTTAGGGTCATAGGGGGAGCTAATTTAGCTCTAGACCCTCCGTGGCTGGTATACTCACCCTTAGATTATGTACCTTTGGACTTAAGCTTTTGGATACTCGAAGAAGCTATGTGTAAGAGCACAAAAGATGATTGTTTTCAGAATGAAAGTTAGAAATTTTTAGTGATAACCTGGTTTACATGGCAAGCATTAATGGCATAATTCCTACTTTAAATTACATAGAAGTTTGTAGATCTCTCATTTCATTCAAATTCAGAGAAATTAGAGAGAAGAAGAGCCCTAGCACTTGATTGTGAAGGATTTCATATTGGTTTGTTAGTGATTTGTAGTACATTTGATCGGTCACGGAAACCCTAGTTCATCACGCTGAGTCATAAGACTTCAAAGATCATTTAGAAAGTGATTTACAAGTAAGTTATGACTAGTCCTATTATATTTGATGTTGCAGAGAAGACAAGATATATATTTAAGAAGCACCCATTCAAATCCACATTGGATGACCTAGAAGGGGAATTCTTCGGCATGCCTATGGGTGTTATCCATATCGAAAACATTAGGGAATACATATATTGTAAGAAAGAACTAGTAGTATTAGATAGAATAAGAGCACACATGGAAAGAATGTTAAAACCTGATAAAACCTTCATGGATGAGTATGCGCAGTGGAATAATCATCTTATAGTTGATTATGAAACTGCATATGAGTTCTATGAGTCTGACTAGATAAAGATTTTACTTAGCAGGATTCATGATGACCTATTTTGGATAGGTAAAGTGTTGGTCAGGATTACAAGTGACCTAATTCATGAGATGACAAGCCTCTCAAAGATAGGTTTCATTCTTCCAGTGGGCAAGGATGTAAGAAAACTTAAATCAACCAAACATGCAAGTCAAGAAGTGATAGGTATAGAATGACTATATATCCTATTGAGCAAGCTGACATCAAATTGATGTCCATGATACTAGCATACAGGTTCCAACACACCAGTAGGGTGAATAGTGTGTTTGCGGCCATAATTCTTGTAGCAATAAGACTTGTGAAAGAAAATGGAGAGTTTAAACTATGTGAGATCTTGTGCGCATAGTTAATAAACAACATTAAGGCCATCAAGCATGACAAGACCAAGATATTTAGGTTTGGGTCCCTAATTATCTATATGTACTTCCATATTGTTGGAAAAGTATCTAATTTGTATCTAGACAAATCTATCCCCACAATGCCACATATATCTCTCAAGGCATGTACTGAGAGTATATTGAAGGACTACATGACACTAGAGTTGAAGACATTTAGAGTCAAGATGTAGATGAGATACAAAATTCAAGAGAAGATAGTTGAAAAATACAAGGATACTATTTATTTCATGGTTGAGATAGACACAACATGCATGGAGGCAGTTGAACCAAGGATAAAGTTGATTCATCCACTTGGATATGTGGTTGAAGAACCAATCTTAGAAGCTTATGCTCAAGTACTATTGTCAGCACCTAAGGACCCCAATGAACCTAGATGGGGAACTTATGAAGAGAAAACAAGAGAAGTAGATGTTGTATTGAACAACATAACAACAAAAATAAAATTTGCCAAGGTTACTTCAGAGATCTTAAGAATCCATGGTGTATCACAAGTAGACTTAGATAAAGCAAGGGAAGAGAAGATTTCATTGGAAATAGAGAGTGTAGCAACAGTAAAGGCAAAATCTGAGGATCCAAAGTTTAATAAGGTAATCATTGAGGAATCTAATGTTCAGAATGGTAAAACTGAAGGTAGGATAGATCAAGTAGGGAATTTCTATGAGAATTATAGTGAAATTGACAAATCATAAATCCATGGAATGATTGTCAAACACATGCTAAAGTTCAAAAAGACAGTCCTAGAACTGAAGACTACAATTTCTGATAATGTGTGGAACATCTTGGAGTTCCTAAAAAGAAAAGCCATTGAAGAAGATTTGAGGATAACAGAAAAGATCTTAGATGAGAGTTTGCGAGTATGTTCTCTAGAGGAGAAATCTCTATTACTAGATCTAGTAAAACCACATCTTAGAATGAAGTCAAGGACCCTGCACATAATGGACAAGAACTATGAATTGGTTGCAAAGGACATAGATAAATAATTTGAGAAGGTCTTCATGAATAGGCACATGTATCTAGCTATTGCACCCACAGCTCAAGTACCCACAAAAGGATGCAATATAAGAGTCAGAAACCATAAATGTTCCATCTATAGGGCCACAGGATTTAGTGAATGTAGTTGATGCATCCACAGAGTGAGACAAGTCTGTGCCCATGTTAGAGACATTCAAGGATGACTCAATTTTTATTGATAATGTAAAAGTCACTATGGCAGCCACATACATGGAATTGGACAAGTTTGAAGAAGCATTTGTAAGCATAGAAGAGGTTCAAACTCCTTTTAGTAACACTCCTCCCAATCAACAAGAAGTATTAATTGAGGATATAATTGATGAAAAAGAAGAAAAGAAAGAATTAGAAAAAGAAAAAGAAATAGAAAAAGAACTAGAAGAAGGTCTATGTGACCAAGTAAAGTACTTGTGCTATACATTGGAACTGATCTAGACAGCAGGTCAAAGTGTAGTTCACCAGGTTCTAGATATAGTGTGTATCTCTTAAATAAAAGGTTGTAGCCTTCACCCCTTTGAGTAGTGTACTCTCAGATAGTGCGTCCTCTCCCCTAACAGGGACAATTGTAAAAGACTCCTAACAAGGTCTAACCCTTGACTAGGTCTACTATACTTGTAAAGAAACTCCTAACAGGGTTAAGGATCTTCTAACAAGGATCATAATACTCTAGTGCAGAATATTAGTGGGTGTTAATTCCCCCCTATATTTTTACCTATTTGGGTTTCCCCATAACCAAAATATTAGTGTTGTGTTCTTGTGTTCTTTCATTGTGTTTATGCTTAATGATTAAGTATACTTAATTGGATAAAGAATTGAATTTTGTAGATAACTGATTCACCCCCCCCCCCCCCCCCCCCCTTCTCAGTTATCTCTTGGGACTATTCCTAACACTTTCTACCCTTACATGTATAATAGATTCTAAACATTCATCATTGCTTGATCATAATATTAGTTATAAACAATTAACACCCACACAAACATAATGAATAAAATCACCAAAAGAAAGTTTCACTTTATCATAACTAATGTAAACAAGGCTTAGTTGATTAGTATTGCAATGAATAGACTGTACACTGCAAACTTATAAGTACAGTTTGACATTGGAGTATGATTTGTATTTAGGTCCCAACAATCAGCTGTGCCATGAAAGCTGCACAAATTTTTTGAGGTGGTTCTAGTACATGACTATTGGACATCTTTAAGTAGGTATGGTTGACACTTTTAGATGACCATTCTTTCTACCCTTACATGTATAATAGATTCTAAACATTCATCATTTCTAGATCATAATATTAGTTATAAATAGTTAACACTCATACAAACATAATGAATAAAATCACCAAAATAAAGTTTCACTTTATCATAACTAATGTAAACATGGTTTTGGCGATTATTATTGCAACGAATGGACTATACACTGAAAACTTATAAGTATAGTTTGACATTGGAGTATGATTTGTATTTGGGTCCCAACAATCAGCTGCACCATTAAAGCTGCACAATTTTTTGAGGAGGTTGTAGTACATAACTATTGGACATCTTTAAGTAGGTATGGTTAACACTTTCAAATCAATCTATATGGTTGGATGCCCATCCATGCTGCATACTCCTCAAATGCCACAAACCCTTCGTTGTCATAGTTTATTTAAGCAAGTCATCATCATACAAATCACCATTCGTGGTCAGAAATAGTACGGTGAAGGTTTTAAAAAGAAATGTCTATAGTTTATTTAAATGAACTTTTTAAGTTCAAATTTTTTTATACTTAGATTACCTAGTTTTTTTAAATGCATATTCAGGCACCAAGACATGAGAAATATCTTGCTGAAATTAGTTTTTTAATTTTAAAATAATTTATTTATCATTTTCTTACATACTTTAAAGGTTAGATTAATAAAATAATAAAAATATTAATAGTTAATTATATATTAATTTTAAACTTATATGTTTGGATTTTTACATTTTTGTTTATTGTAATTATTATATTATAATATATAATTTATTATTTAATAATTTTAAAGTATATATTATATGAAATTTAAATAATAGGTTTTAAAAATATATAGTAATTTTTTAGAAAGTATAATTATTATTAAAATTATATTATATGGTTTATTCAGCTGAGTTTAAAAATTATATTATATATAATATATTATTTAATTTTTTATTTTTTTAATTTATATTTATTTTTATATATCTTATATAAATTATTTTATAATAATAATAATATAAATATTATTTAAATTATATATAATATTAAATTTATACAAACTAATTTTTTCATTAATGATATAAATTAAAATCAATATAATTTTTTACATTCATTTTTTTAATATAAATTAATTTTATTTATGATATTTAATAATTTATTTTGATCATAATTGTTAATTTTTAAAATTAGTGAAATAGAAAACATTTGATAAAATTTTATGCTAATATTTATTCTATTTTTTTTACTTTTATGTTTTTAGAAAAGAAAATCAAAAGCATAAAACAAAATTATAATATCAAGATACAAATCTTTGATGTGATTTTTTTATTTCTAAACAGTTTTCGAGGGTTTGGACTTAACTCAATTGTTCATTATTGAATGTTAAATGAAAATAAAAATGATTTCTTCCGTTTGAAAAATAATTTTTAATTTTTTTGCCTTTTAGTACTTTAGAAGATAAAAAATATAATATTTATAAATAAAATATCTTTTAGTCTTTTTATAATTTATGTGTTGTAAAAACAAATATATAAGTAAATCATAATAAGTTTATATCTAATTATCTTTTATAAATTTATGATAATTATATATATTCAAAATATATTATTAATATTAAATAATATTATAATATTTCAACAGAATATTATAATATTTTAACATAATATAGATAATATAAAATTTAAATCAATATATATCAAATTTATATTATGTATTGATTTAAATTTTATATTATTTACATTAACTTTGGTATCACCGATTTAATATTTTCACAAAACGTAAATGTAAGGACACATCAAATTTTGAAGCCTATTGTCAATATCACCATAAATTTGAAAGTATAGTCCTATAGCTAGAACATAGAATAATAAAAATTAAAAGTACACACATGTATAAATTTTATAATACATAGCTAAAATGAAATTAAAATTGATATATGCATCATGGAAAACAAGTATCTAAGAAGGAACTTTACACATCTAAAAATATAACAACATAAAAAATAGTTAATTACGCCGAGAGGCATAGCTATACAATGGCAGCAGAAATGGGAATACCAGCATGAGAATATGCCATCATAGATTCCTTGTAAATAAAAACTATTATTCTAAATAACTAATTAAAAATTAGCTGGGCCGAAATAATAGGTAGCAAAAATATTAGCTGGCCGAAAATATAGGTGGCAAAAAATATACTATTCAAGAAACTATTCAAATTCCACTACCAGCTCATTCTCTATCCACACATAGAAAAAACCGAAAATAATGGAATAATGACAGCAAAAATAATAGAATACGGAAACAACATCATTAATGGAACAAATGTCCACCGCACTTTCAAAATCATATACGTTACAAAAGAATTGGGCGAATGTGGAAGGTAAAGTGATTCAGCTGGGCTTGTGTTACCATTGTTTAGATTTTTCTGCAACAACTCTGGTTGCTCAATTTATCGACACCATTTCAAGACAAGTTGAAAGTCTGAGAAAAAGATGTACAGATTGGATCAATAGAGTGGGTGGAGCCAAATTTTGATTTGTTACACTCAAGAGTCGTTGCATACATCAATGTGGATTGTGCAGTAGCGGGTACTGGATTTTTTGCCTTTGCTACGCCCCAGCTAGATAACCTTGTGCAAGATGCTACACAAAAGGTATATTTTCTAAATATTCTATTCTAAAACCTTCTGGAGGAGTTAAAGATTGTTGCAACAGTTTAATATATTGTCTTTAACACAAGTGAATGTCCTTTCTCACTATGTGCCAAACCCTGAAGATGCATCAAGAACTGTCTATCAAGCATGAGGTCTATCAAGCGTGCAATCTGAGCCAAGGGTAAGCTCTATGAACTTCCATTTTTCCTTGCTTTTTCTTTCAGTGGAGAGGCCATCATTAGACATATATGTTTATGGAATAAATTCTTGAATTTGTGATCGGGTGTCTTGTATTCAGTGGCAGCAATCTGGGGATTAGTTTCCCTCAAACTTGCAGATGAGCAAATTCTTCCCTTCAACTACAATAAATATGCCGATGAACTAGAGGTAATGCGCATGCATTAATGGCCACAGTTACATCTTGTCTATTTTTGCTTCTCAGATAATGACATTTCTAATTATTTAGTTGGCTATGTAGACAGTCATACATTGTTGGTTTGGAATCAGAGCTGAAGGGCATAGGCAGCCCTCCAGATGTGACGGCATCTCCACTTTATCACTCTATTTCACAACTGAGGATGGAAATTGCTGGAAGTAACTGGTGTAATTTTTATGGAAGCATGCAATCAGTATGCAATGAATATAATGTTATTCAGAACAATCAAACTGTCTTAAATTATTTCAGAATTTACGTTTCATCAGCAATTTGTAATTTGATGTCGACTTTAATTATGTTATGCTCAAGTTTGATTACATCTTACACACCAAAAGAATCATTTTAAACATTGCTCAACTAAATTAATCACATTTATGTGCAAACAGTACTAGGCAATATTTTTCTGCAAATAAGGATAGCAAATTTAAGTTGGCTCTGACCCAAACTATGGAAACTGTGGAAACTATTCAGTTCTATTACATTTGAATAAAATGTAATCCAGACATAATATGAATTTATGTTATGCTTTAGTGTTAATAAAATATTTTTATTATTATTTGTTTAATATAATATTATTACTTTATTGTTAATAGAATATTACTATTTGTTTAATATAATATTATTGTTTAATAGAATATTATTATTGTTGAAAATGTATAAAATATGAGAATGAAGAGTCACTGGAGGTATGGATATGTACAAATACATTAGTTTTTAATATTGAGAATCATTATTTTGAATTGTATTTTTGTATTATTTTTTAATGCATGTAGATTTCTTTTTATTCAAGATTTTATTAAGAATGTGAAATGGTCAAAATTGCATTCTTTCAAAAAAAATTATTACTTTTGAATTAATTAGAAACATCTTTTCTAATGAGAATATTAAAAAATATAAAGAAAATGTAGAAACCTATCATTTTTCTAATTGACAATAAAAATGTTTCTTTATTTTTCTTATCCTTTTCTAATTATAGACATCATTAGTTTCAATTAGAGAAAAAATTATGAAATATAAAAATATAAAAGCATCTTACTTTTCTAAGTGAGATTAAAGATGTTTCTAAAGAAATCAAAAACATCTTCCTTTCTCTAAGTGAAATATTAGAAAAGTATCTTACTATCTTTTTATATTTATAAATATAAATATAGTAATAAAATTGTTATAAAAAAGAAGTTTTTATATTTTTGAATCCTGTTTCTAAAATTTAAAAGTGCTTATTAATTTGATTACGTGAAAAGTAATTTTTCATATTTATAATAATAATAAAACTATTATCTTTAAATATTTATTTTTATGAATAAAATTATTATTTTAAAAAAATTACTCATAACTCTAACCTTGATCCTAATTAAATATTAAATCAATTTTAACTTTAATCCTGACCAAAAATTAAAATATACCATAAACCTAATACCAAACCAAAGTAAACCATAGATATAATCCTAACTAAACAATGAGGAAAATTTAACCTTGACCATAACCCTAATCAAATTAAATTGAACACTAACACACAACCACTTTGAACCTTAACTCAATACAAAATTGAACCCTAATCATACCACTTAAATAAGTTTAACTCTAACGATAAACCAAAATAGAACCATAACCCTAATCTACGTTCTACCCATAATCAAACTCGAACTTAACATATATCAAGTTGAGGCCAAACCCTAAATCAAACTATACCTAAATATTTAGGTCATGGATAAACCCTAAATTTAACCTTGCTCTCAGAAATAGAAATAACCTACATTGTGAACCAAATTAAAAATTAAAGTGGATTGAACCCTAACCTTAACTCTAAATTGAATTACACATTAAACCAAGTTGAAACCTAATTTTAATGCTCAATAAAATTCAACCTTAATCCTAAACTTGGAATTGAACTTTATACAAATCCTTTTTTGGTAATTTTTAAATTAAAAATCAACTCTAATTAGTGTCTTATCAAGTGATCACATTTCTAATTAATATTTCCTCATTACATATGTCTAAACTAATATTATAATACATCATAATAGTTAAACCAATATAAATATCAACACTAACACCAAATAAAATTTAACCCTAACACTAAACCAAAATTTAAATTTCACTCTTACACTTTAGAAAACCTTAATATGTGTTGATCCCTAATCCTAAACCTGATTGAAGATTACATTAAATTGTAACCATAAATCTTAAATCCATCATCATCAAGCTTATCTACATTAAGGTTTAGAGAATATGGCATTCAAAAATCTACTCAAATGTTGGATAAAGTTTTAGCTGTCATCATAGTGATCTATCTTGATAAATTAAAGTATCAAGCCTAATTTTAAGATTTATTAAACCATAACCAAATAAATGAACCCTAACCCTAACCACTATTCAACTTTCAAAGGCCTCCAAAATCTACTTTGGTCACTTGATAAATTAAACCCTAAATCTAAGCATGATCCTTACACTCAACCAAATTAAACTATAAGCCTAATTTTGAACCTTATTGAAACCCAATTCTAAATTATATTATTATGTTTAAGATACACACATATGAATCATAAGCCTAATCCTAAATGATATTATCAAATTTAAGATATATATATATATATATATATATATATATATATATATATATATATATATATATATATATATATATATATATATATATATATATATATATATATATATATATATATATATATATATATATATAGATATATATATATCCTACTCAATACCCTTATCTAACCCAACTTGATACCTATGCCTCAACTTAATCCTAACCTTAATATAACTAAATCATAACCCTAATTAAACTCTAATCCACACTAGAAGTATAATAAAGCCCTAATGATAAT
The DNA here is from genome assembly GCA_027943335.1 of Chamaecyparis obtusa. Lineage (NCBI taxonomy): Eukaryota > Viridiplantae > Streptophyta > Pinopsida > Cupressales > Cupressaceae > Chamaecyparis > Chamaecyparis obtusa. Next base: position 66,668 of record BSBK01010645.1, on the reverse strand, counting down.
CAAAGGATAATTGTAATCAAACCCTAACTATAATTAACTTTAACCCTAATCATGATCATAATTAACACCAAAATCCTAACCCTAACAATAATTATAAGCCTTTCCATATCCACACCCTAAACCCCAACCCTAATCATTATATATACACTAAACTCTAATAATATCTTAATCAAGCCATAACCCTAACCCTATGCAAAATTAAAACCATAACCCTAAACAAACCCTATTCTAAACCATAATTATTTTTCAAACCTAAACCCTAACCATAGTGATAATTCTAAGCCTTGTACTAACCATGCCCCCCAAATTCTAACTCTAACCATGATGTATCCGTAGAACCCTAATCTTAGTCCCAAACCTAAACCTAAAACCTAATCTTATGTATAACCTAAATACTTATTGTAGCCCTAACCATGATGTAAACCCTTAATTTAACCATAACCCTTACCTTAAACCCTAACCCTAACTATAATTTTACTCTAACCCTTTTTATAAGTGAAACACTAATCCTAAACATGATGGAAACCTAACCCTAACCATAATCTTAACCCTGACCCTAACTATAACCCTACACTAGCCCTAACCTCTACTCTAACATTGATGTAAACCCTAGCCCTAACTAAAATATTAACCATTATCTTAAACATTATTCCTAACCATAATCCCAAGTCTAACCCTAAACCTTAATCATAATAATAATCTTGACCTTAACCCTAACCATACCCTTAACCATGATGTATACCCCAAAACCCTAATCATAATCCTAAATGTTTTTCTAAATGTAATGTTAAGGATGTAGGAATAGTGTTAGAATTTATCAATTAGGGTTTATAATTAAGGATTATGGTTCAACATATAGGATTTAGGATTATGATTAAGATTAGGGTTACAATATAGTTCATGTATAATAATTAGTACTAGGTTAAGGTTAGGATTAAGGTTACACATTGAGGAATAGGGTTTAACATATAGGGTGTAGCATATATGATTAGGGGTTATCATTAGTATTAGGGTTTACATTTAGTTTTAGGGTTTATATGATGTTTAGAATTATGGTTTGGTTTAGGATTATCATTATAGTTTATTTAGTAATCCAAAATCTAAAACCCTAACCCTAACCCTAAACCTAATGCTAACCTTAACCATGATCCAAAATGTACTCCTAATGGTAACCCTAACCATGATATAAACTATAACCCTAAATACTAACCCTAATCATATTAACTTATTCAACATGTTACATGTGATGCGACTGCTACCAGCTCATTCACTATCCATAACAGTAACCTCAGCTCTAGCAATAGTACTAACCTTAACCATAATAATAACACTATCCCTAATAATAACTTAAACCTTACCAATACGACTAACCTCAACTCTACCAATGGCACTAACCTTAACCATTATAATAACACTATTCGTAATTATAACTTAAAACTTAGCAAATTTCATAAATGTAACCTAATATTTCCCCTAACACTAACCTTAACAATCTCACTAACCTTAATTATAATAGTTTAACATACCCTAACACTAACCTAAACATTATATTAATACTAATTACAAATGTAATCCAACCTAACCAACTGGGTTTAATAACCCTTATGACAATTATTTTTAAAATTATTTTTAAAAATATAAAATATTAAATGTCTTTTGTGTTGTGCTACCACTGCTACTAGCTTATATATATTTATATATATAATATGCCGAGAGTAATCCTTCTCGAGGCACCTATTTTCTTTAAATTGCAAGCTGCAATAGGCGCCTCGAGAAGGATTACTCTCGGCGTATTATATATATAAATATATATAAGCTAGTTTATTATGAAAAGAGAATGATAAATCATTGATTTAAAAAAAATATATTATATATTATATGAAAATTTAATATTCTCTATATGTGTATATTTCAAAAATTTAGAAATCATTATTGTTAAATTTTTTATACAATATTTTATTAAAAATTATTACATTAACTATTATAATATAATAAAAAAGTAAATATATCAATATTATTAAAAATTGATTTTTATTAATATTTTAATTTATTATTTTATTTAACTAAAAATAAAAATAAAAAATTTTAAAATTGCAAAACAAATTCTCACATAATATTTTTTTGGCCATTTAGAAGTTAGCATAAAAGAATTAAAATTAAAAAAATGAAAGTTTAACATTCTTTAATATATTTTTACTTAATAAATTATACATACACATATTATATACATAATACATAATTAATATGTATATGTATAATTTATTAAGTAAAAATAAATTAAAAAATTTTAAACTTCTACATTTTTTTTGTTATTTTATGCTTATATTTCATAAAATAAATTGAAAAAAAATTCAAAGTGTTAGGCTTCACTAAATCTAAGTGTCCACTTGATCAAAATATAAGTGTTTGAAAAAAAAACTTAAGTCCCCTTTGGTGAAATATGCATTTTCATTTTTTTCATTTTCTGTGGAGACTGTTAAATTGATGTATGCGGGAGGGGTACAGGTGTGCGGTAGGAGGGAAGCATCGATTAGAATATGTCTAGATAGCCATTGGCAACAATTATTCATCCATATCATTTGATATGGTTGGATGCCCATCCCTTTCATTGTTACATTCCATGACCATCGTACCCTACAGTATAATAGATTCTAAACATTCATCATTGCTAGATCTTAATATTAGTTATAAACAGTTAACACTCATACAAACATAATGAATAAAATCGCCAAAAGAAAGTTTCACTTTATACTAACTAATGTAAATAGGGTTTAGGTGATTATTATTGCAATGAATGGACTATACACTGCAAACTTATAAGTACAGTTTGACATTGGAGTACAATTCACATTTAGGCCCCAACAATCAGTTGCGCACTGTGAATTTTTTTTGTCAAACACAAAGGCTACAATACGCCATTAAAGCTGCACAAATTTTCAAATGCGGAACAAAATAAGAAGCTGAACAAAATACGCAAATGGGAAAACTCCCAATCAGATTGCTCAGGAGTTGTGGAATGTGCAAGACTTTAGATCCAACTTAAATGTTGATTGTGTATAAAGTTTGAAGATCCAACATAAATATCAGCCCAAAAATGCAATAGGATATATACTATCTACTATTCTATTAACTATTTATTTTAACCATACAAAAATTAATACAATAGGATACATACTCTCTATTGTTCTATTAACCCATTATTTTAACCATACAAAAATTGCAAACCTAATCTAAAACTTACATACAAATGTCCTAATAATCATAAATCCAATAATATTAAAGGATTCCTCTACTTTCTTTTTTCAACTAATAGACAGCTATTGTCCATTAGATACTAGATTTTAAGTGGACTTATAGATTATAAAATCCAATAAAATGTTATTAGAACATGAACAGATAATTAGGCTACCTCTCCTAATCCTACCATTGAATACACCCATCTATTTAAATCCATATTTAAACACTCAGAACTAAACACTTTCATAGATTACATAATAATATTGAGCACCTCAGCCCTAAAAAATAAAACACTTAGAACTAATCACTTTCATAGATTACACAATAATATTGAGCACCTCAGCCCTAATTATTTCTTACGGTTGCAATAAATTGCAATAAATAGATTGGTAAGTAGGAGACATTTTTCACACCAAGTTATATTGAGATGTTGCTATCAAGATTCAACTGTGTAATTTTTGAGTCAAACTCAACTCAATGATATTCCTCATTGACATTCAAATCCTAATCACAATATCACAAATAATAGATTCTTTTAACATGTGGCAATAAATCACTCACCAACCAAACCATGGACACATCTCAAAGTTTTGTAGATCAAGGACGCAAGGTTAGGAAAGCCCTAAAAATCCTGAAGAACCAGTATTGGATACCGAAGGAGAAGTCAAGTTTGTGAAAGCTTCAAAGGATGTGAGCTTTATTTGGTCAGAGGTGAAGAAGGATCGGGATAAATGGCCCTCAGGGTCACAGGGGGAGCTAATTTAGCTCTAGACCCCTACATGGATGGTATACTCACCCTCAGAGTATGCACCTTTGGACTTAAGATTTTGGATACTAGCAGAACCTATGTGCAAGAGTGCACAAGCTGATTGTTTGCAGAATAAAAGTTAGAAATTTTCAGTAACAGCTTGGTTTACATGGCAAGCATTGATGGTATAATTCCTACTTTAAAGTACACAAAAGTTTGAAGATCTCTCATTGCATTTGAATTCAGAGTGATTAGAGAGAAGAGCCCTACAACTTGATGGTGAAGGATTGCAGATTGATTCATCCTTGATTTGCAATACATTTGATTGGTGGCAGGAACCCTAGTTCATCATGCCAATTCAGAAGACTTCAAAGATCATTTGGAAAGTGATTTACAAGTAAGTGATGGCTAATCCTATTGTATTTCATGTTGCGGAGAAGAAAATATATATATTTAAGCGGCACCTCTTCAAATCCACATTGGATGACCTAGAAGGGGTATTCTCCCACATGCCTATGGGTGTTATGCATGTTGAAGAAATTAGCACATACATATATTGTAAGAAAGAACCAGTAGGATTAGATAGAATAAGAGCACACATGGAAACAATGTTAAAACTTGATAAAACCTTCATGGATGAGTATGCGCAGTGGAATAATCATCCTATACTTGAATATGCGACTGCATATGAGTTCTATGAGTCTGAATGGATAAAGATTCTACTTAGAAGAACTCATGATGACCTATTTTGGATACGTGAAGTGCCGGTCAGGATTATAGGTGACCTAATTCATAACATGACAGACCTCTCAAAGATAGGCACCATTCTTCCAATGGGAAAGGATGTAAGAAAAATTGTTGAGAAAAATTGCAAGTCAAGAAGTGATAGGCACTAAATGACTATAGAGCCTATTGAGAAGGATGACATCAAATTGATGTCCATGATACTAGGATATAGGTTTCAACACACTAGCAGGGTGAATAGTGTGTTTGCGGCCAAATTCTTGCAACAATAAGACTCGTGAAAGAAAATGGAGAGTTCAATCTATGCGAGATATTGCGCGCATAGTTAATAGACAACATTAAGGCCATCAATCATGACAAGACCAAGATATTTAGGTTTGGGTCCCTAATTATCTATATGTACTTCCATATTGGTTGAAAAGTGTCTGATTTGTATCTAGACAAATCTATCCCCACAATGCCACAGATATCTCTCAAGGCATGTACTGAGGGTACATTGAAGGACTACATGACACTGGAGTAGAAGACATTTAGAGTCAAGATGTAGATGAGATAGAAAATTCTAGAGAAGATAGTCAAAAAATACAAGGATACTATTTGTTTCATGGTTGAGACAGACACAACATGCATGGAGGTTGTCAAACCAAGGATAAAGTGGATTCATCCACTTGTATATGAGATTGAAGAACCAATCTTAGAAGCTTATGCTCAAGTACTTTTGTCAGCACCTAAGGACCCCAATGAACCTAGATGGGGAACTTATGAAGAGAAAACAAGAGAAGTAGATGTTGTATTGAACAGAAAAACAACAAAAAGAAAAGTTGCAAAGATTACTTCAGAGATCTTAACAATCCATGGTGTATCACAAGAAAACTTAGACAAAGAATATATATATATTTAAGAGGCACCTGTTCAAATCCACATTGGATGACCTAGAAGGGGCATTCTCCCACATGCCTATGGGAATTATGCATGTTGAAGACATTAGGGCATACATATATTGTAAGAAAGAACCAGTAGGATTAGACAGAATAAGAGCACACATGGAAACAATGCTAAAACCTGATAAAACTTTCATGGATGAGTATGCGCAGTGGAATAATCATGCTATAGTTGAATATGCAACTGCATATGAGTTCTATGAGTCCAAATGGATAAATATTCTACTTAGAAGGATTCATGATGACCTATTTTGGATAGGTGAAGTGCTGGTCAGGATTATAGGTAATCTAATTCATGAGATGACAGACCTCTCAAAGATAGGTGTCATTGTTCCAGTGGGCAAGGATGTAAGAAATTTTTTTGAGAAAAATTGCAAATCAAGAAGTGATAGACACGGAATGACTATATAGCCTATTTTGTAAGATGACATCAAATTGATGTCCATGATAGTGGGATACATGTTCCAACACACTAGCAGGGTGAACAGTGTGTCTACAGCCACAATTCTTGCAGCAATAAGACTTGTAAAATAAAATTGAGAGTTTAATCTATGTGAGCTCTTGCACGCATAATTAATAGACAACATTAAAGCCATCAAGCATGACAACACCAAGTTATTTAGGTTTGGGTCCCTAATTATATATATGTACTTCCATATTGTTGGAAAAGTGTCTGATTTGTATCTAGACAAATCTATACCCACAAATCCATAGATATCTCTCAAGGCATGTACTTAGAGTACATTGAAGGACTACATGACACTTGAGTTGAAGACATTCAGAGTCAAAATGGAGATTAGATGCAAAATTCTAGAGAAGATAGTTGAAAAATACAAGGATACTATTTGTTTCATGGTTGAGACAAACACAACATGCATAGAGGCATTTCAACCAAGGATAAAGTGGATTCATCCACTTGGATATGAGGCTGAAGAACCAATCTTACAAGCTTATGCTCAAGTACCATTGGCAGCACCTAAGGACCCCAATCAACCTAGATGGGGAACTTATGAAGAGAAAACAAGAGAAGTCGATGTTGTATTGAATATCACAACAACAAAAAGAAAAGTCACCAAGGTTACTTCAGAGATCTTAAGAATCCATGGTGTATCACAAGAAGACTTAGATAAAGCAAGGGTAGAGAAGATTTCTTTGGAAATAGAGAGTGCAGTAGCAACAAAGACAAAATCTAAGGATCCAAAGTTGAAGAAGGTAAAAATTGAGGAATCTAATGTTCAGAAGGGTAAAACTGATGTTAGCCCTTATGTGCCCAAGGAAACCATTGACCTTACAACTCCTCCTTAGTATAAGGAAAAGCCTAAGAGGAAGAAAGAGATTAGCACTGGCCATCCATCCTCATGAATAACAAGAAACATGAAGAACACTCAAGCACCTCTAGAAGTGAGCTTCAAACCTAGTCTTAGTGTGTTAAGTGAAAGAATAATTGATGAAGGTAGGATAGATCAAGTAGGGAAGTTCTATGAGAAGTATAGTGAAATTGACAAATCAGAAATCCATGGAATGATTATCAAACATATGCTAAAGTTCAAAAAGACAGTCTTAGAACTAAAGACTACAATTCCTAATAATGTGTGGAACATCTTGGAGTTCCTAAAAAGACAAGCCATTGAAGAAGATCTCAAAATAAGAGAAAAGATCTTAGATGAGAGTTTTTCAGTATGTTCTCTAGAGGAGAAATCTCTATTACTAGATCTAGTAAAACCACATCCTAGAACCAAGTCAAGGACCCTACACATAATGGATAAGAACTATGAATTAGTTACAAAGGAAATAGAGAAAGCCTTTGAGAAGGTCTTCATGAATAGGCACATGTATCTAGGTACTGCGCCCACAACTCAAGTACCCACAAAGGATGCAAAAGAGACAAAACCATAAATTTTCCATCTATAGGTCCACAAGATTTTGCACATGCGGTTGATGCATCTACAGAGTTAGATAAGTCTATGCCCATGTCAGAGACATTCAAGGATGACTCAATTTTTATTGATAATGTAAAAGTCACTATGGCGACCATAGACATGGATTTGGACAAGTTTGAAGAAGCATTTTTAAGCACACAAGAGGTTGAAACTCTTTGTAGTAACACTCCTCCCAATCAACAATAAGAAGTATTAATTGAGGATATAATTGAAGAAAAAGAAGAAAAGAAAGAAGTAGAAAAAGAAAAAGAAATAGAAAAAGAAGAAGAAAAGATGGAAGAGGAGAAAGAAAAAGAAGAAGTAAAAGGAAATGAGAAATCTGTTGAAATGCTAATTGAAGTTAAGAAAGAAATAGAGGACAACACTCCTATCACTCCACTACCCTCAGCAACATTGTTGTCAAGTTTGACTCCTGACACAATCAGTTTAGATTCCTGAGGAGAAGAAGACCTCATCAAGATCAATGTCTTAGCAATGGAGAAAGACAAAGAGAAACAAGTAATGAGAAACCCAATGTTTATTGAATCAGTCAACATATTGAATAGTCTATTTCCTTTAGACAAGTAAGTGTCTAAGGTACATTTAATTGATGATGTTAGCAACATCCTCACAGTCTTCAAAAAAAAATTTCTACCTTCAAAGAGTCAGCATCTCAAGTTGCAGAAGAAAAGTATCATAAGAATAGACTAAGTCAATTGGTCAGTAAATTTGAACTTGACCTAAGTTCTCTAAAATTTGGTCAAGCATCTTTGAAGGAGTTTGCAGCAAATGGAAGGAAGATCATTGCAAATTGTATGGATCAGGACAAGTTAACTAATGACCACTTCAAGAAGATACAAGAGGCAGAAGCTACAATAAAGAAAGTAAAGAAATTAGTGAAAGACCCATCCACTGATATAAATATGTGCAATAATGTCTGTCAAGGACAAATTGAGAAGATTGAGAAGGCAGAAAAGGAGATGTCAAAGATAAGGGCTAGGCAAACTCAGCTTAGCAATGCTCTTGGACCACCACGAGATATACTTAAATAGAATATCAAGGAGATCAATGCCACCATGGTGACATATGATCATGGTCCTAGCATAGATTTGAAGATGATGGAGAAGCTATAGTATGCTCTACGCGCCCATCTCCAAATTGTTAATTCACAAATTACATTTTGGAAGCAGGAGATCTAAAACTTGTAGATTGCATATTTAGATGTTCTCTCATAGTAAGTATTTGTAGATACACTTTTGAAGCACCTTTTTCATTAATGTTAAAGGGGGAGTATGTATAGAATATGGATTTTTAGATATGTATAAGGGAGATATAAGATAGAATTTTTTTGTATAAGAGATCAGTTAGCAACTATGCCATATTCCTTTGTTGCCATCAATGACAAAGGGGGAGATTTTTGGAAATTTGTCTATACTAGTGTATATGAATTAATATAGTGTTGTCATTATGGAAACAAATTCATATAGTGTTTTGGAGTCAGCGCACTTGATGAAAACATAAAAAATTGGCTAAGTGTTGAAGACTGGACAGTGTATAGAGTACATGAAGCTCAGAGCATCAGCGCATGTGCGTACGACTAAGTTATGGTATGCACCCTAGAAGATAAGTTGGTTAGAGTCTATTCATGCTTATTCTATGAGCGCATGATCAGATATGTAGGTATGACAAAGTTATAGACAGTTGAAGTTACAGAGCCAGTGTGTGCTAGAGAAGAACAGAGTAATCAGGCGCCTAATGGCATTTTGATTTGTGGTTATATTATTATGTTGTAAAGGCCATGTGCCTATTGTAATTAGGTTTCCAAAATATAATTATGTTTGTTTGTAAACACACTCGAGCCAATTCAATTGGCAGTGTTGTATGTAATTGGTTAAAGGGCTGACCTAGTTATTTGTTTTGTATGCGCATATAAATATGAGATGCACCCATTGTAGTTGGGTTGAGAGTTGTTATAGAGTTGACATAGGAAGAGAAAAAGTATGCAAAGAGTTGATAAGATGCATTAGAGCTTTTCAAGAGGTCAAAGCATCAGTGCATCAAAGGAATTGATCAAACAAGCAGTGTCTTAGTGACAGTTCATCCAGCAGATATAGTGTGTATCTGAGATCAGAAGGTTGTAGCCTTCACCACTTGAGCAGTGAGCTCTAGGACAGTGAGTCCACACCCCTGATAGGGTTTATTGTAAAAGACTCCTAATAGGGTCTGGACCTTGACAAGGTCTACTATACTAAACATATTGTAAATCATCTCTTAACAAGGTTAAGGATCTTCAAACAAGGATCATGAAACACTAGTATAGAATATTAGTGGGTGTCAATTCTCATCTGGGTTTCCCTATAACCATGTTTGTGTTATGTGTTGATTTCATGTTTCATGTCTATGTGGATGTTCATTTCAGTATTTAAGTATACAAGTTCAGTTTAAGATTAAGTAAAAATATAAATTACCGTGAATACTGATTCACCCCCCCCCCCCTCTCAGTGTTCCCATTGATAACATTTCAAATGGTGGAGGGAGTCTTGTTTGTTGTATTGGAATTTTTTTTCCATCATCATGAAGAAATTTCTTTTATGGGATGCACAATTTTTGAGGATGAGATACATTCTATATTTAGATTTGGCTTCTAGCGAATCTCTCAATGATTGAAACATATATAGATGATATATGTGACACACTTGGGAAACTTGATGTGCTAAAACTCCTCATCGAGGCTATCATGAAGTAAGCAAAAAAAGACCATTCTTGTAATCTTATGTAATGATACATATGTATTGTTAATTTATGTACAAGAGGAATATCTTTTAATGTCTAATTTTATTTATTTATTACTATTATACACTGGGTTTGCGCCTTTGTCTCAAGCTCTCTTGGTCTTGATAACTCAGTATAACATGGGAATCATCTCTAGGTTGTGGGACCTTTGCTAACTGAGATGAAACCTCTAGGTTCTAGGCTGGTTCCTCTTGGATAATCACCTTAATTTGCTTCTAGACATGAAAGTAAAATTTTTGAGGGAAAGGGATAGAAGGAATTCTTGTAGGGGAAATGACTTGAAAAGAAAACTACCTACTAGGTGATGCACCGAAACTAGGGTTTGGATCTCAGTATGTAGGAATGAAATCAATGAAAAGCTTAGGTCTAGTAGGTCACAACTTATTGAATAGGCTTGCATAAGTATTTCATAAGAGGGCTTGATAATAAGACACAACTTATGACCTAAAAATAGAGATTCACTTCTACAACTCGGTGTAGGATTGAGACAAGATAGTTAAGGGGGCTGAGGTATACCCACAAGAACATCTAAATCAAATCAAACATAGTAACACACAAAATTGTAGAAAGCAAGAGGGATCAGGAACCCTAAAATAATCACTGAAAGCATGCATATACTTTGATCCAATAAGAGATAATCCAAACAAGGAAGCATAGGGACATGAAGGATTGTCACAAAATACCTCTCCAATATTTGAATCATCAATGGGAGAAATACAACTGTATGAGCCAGAGGGTAGAAATGATACCACATATGGCCTTTAAGAAAAGGTGAATTTTCTTCTACAAATTTTTCAACTCTCCTTTTTGCACTAAAGGCTCCAAAACAATATATACATACTCAACTACACGCAGGCAGGAGTCAAAACTAGCCTAACTAGGGTTACAGATTTTACAGTAAAATATCAAATCCCAGGTGTCCACCGCTACCCATCATGAAAATCACTGACAACCGGTCATCAGATAAGATCTTTCTCTTGCATGTTGATCCTGGACTAAGTCCACCTACAGACACAACAACTTCGACCCATCTACCCACCTACAACTCCACTAAGCCATGAAGGCTCCAAATCTGATCTGGAAGATATCTATATTTTCAATAATAACCCTCGAAAAGGTGGCACCAACACATTAAGAATTTCAACACGACAAGGCCCTCTACAAAATATATGACACCGATGATCAAATGATTTATCATTATCCTTCCAACTATCCCTGTCCTAAAGAAATCAATTCCAGCTACCAAACTGTCACGCATGGCTGTCAAAATGCAAAACCCTAGCAAAAAATTAGTGCAAAAATTCAAATTTGAATGTTAACGACTAATGGGGCCTCAAATTAAAATGCAACCATTGATGAAAGATCCTTCCCAAAAAATGAATGGCCGCGATGCACCTTGAAATCACTTAAAATCCCCTTCTGACAGGTCAAGACCACCGTGGAAGTCAATAGCCAATGAAACACAAGGAAATCAACATGAGGACCCACCTTGACTTTTCTCTTCTTTAAGTCATGAAGAACTCTTTTAAACCTTGGGCCTAGACCCACCACTTGGCAATCTTTTATTCACTCTGGCCGCTTTGTAGGCATACACCTCGGCAGTTCTCTGACAATGGACCCACAATCTCCAAGATTCCAATCTAACGACTAGTCTCATCTCCTCATGACCTTGAAAGATTCTTTTAGATTATATGCCTATCATAGATTTCATTAAGCTAGGACCCTTGTGACACATCAGTCCACTTGGGAGCCCTCATCAACATTTGGAAACCAATCACATTCGAACATATCAGCACACTTGGCAATGCGGTCCCACAATCCTCTATTCACTTCAGCCAATGAGCAAATGACATGTCACCCTGACCTGGCATCAAACCCACCTGAAAGAGCCTCAAACACTTTGAAAATCTGATGGCTATCACAAGATCTCATACTCTGACACAAACCTTTGCGAAGATATGCCAACCGTCGATCTTCATCTTTTTGACATCTCTGTAGACATTATAACACGGCCCCACTGCAACATCCAAGTCATCACTATGTAGACCAATGAGAAATGGGCACATCATCATCTAAGGACCCACCTACAAGGCTCTAACAAAAAGCAAGATCAACAGCTGGTCTTATCCCCTTATAGCTCTGACAAAACCCTTGTGAACTTAAGATAGCCGTCAATCCTTTGACAACTATCAAGACCTCTGACCATCGAAAGAACTTGGTCCTACTAACAAAAAGATGACTCGATACATGTGGACCAATCAAAAGCTACTGAATCAGATGAGGTGGCACTGGTCCTACTGACACACTGCAGTGCTACAGACAGGGAAGATCTAATGGTTGTTTTAAGATCTCAAGCTCTAACACTAGCCTATGCGAAGATATGCTAGCCGTTGGATCCTTCTAACCGGGACCCCACTAAAGTGACCGCCAGACTTCCACACAAATATGCAACCAAAGAAATGCTAACTATCACTAGGTCACAAGAAGTTAAATGGTGACCTGGAAATACTTAACGATGATGAGAATTGATGTATTTGCTAAGTCGCCGAATAAAAGGGGACCGCCAAAAAGAAATAGAGAACTGGTGACTAGGCCAATAGGAAATTAGCACACATGGGAAATGTAAACCTTTAGTGGCCAAAAAAGGTAATGAAGAATTATAACAGGCCAAACAATTTTGAGGGTTTTAAAAGGTTCCCAACACAACAGCTAGTTTTTGAATATTTTGACCTATAGACCATGAACTTGAAATAATTGCAGAGGCCAGGAAACAAAACATGAGGCCATGAAATTTTTAGGGATGCTCGGCAGGGGTAAAATAGAGACTTTGGAATAGGTTTTATCCAAATTTTCATGTACATAGAAATTAGGGTAACATTTTGGCAATTTCTGCTAGATGTTAGCCTGCTAGACATGGAAAACCAGTGGCCTTAGAGCAATCCATTGGGCATGGGGTCATAAAAATTTTCAAAATTCTCATAGGGAGATGGAACTGGAACTATCCTCAGAGCACTTCTTGAAAAGCAGGAAATTAAACTAGAAAGCAGGAAAGCAAGCAGGAAAGCAGGGGACCTTTACAAAATTTATGAAGAGGGGTTAACATCAAAACATGGCTTTAGGTGGAAACCATTGACTGAGATAGGCAAGGCATCTCCTTCCATATTTGATTGTTGAAAAGCATTGGAGCCCCTACATTTTGTTATAACAAATGGCCCACCTGAAATGGAGTCAAATTTTGTGTGCCTGCTAGGTCTGGATCTGAACTCATCCCACTTGAGGACTACATCCCCAACCTTGAAATTTATGACTCTGGCCCTTTTGTCAAAACTCCTCTTTGTTTGATTCTGATGGAACTCCATATCTTGCATTGACTTTCTTCTGAGTTCTTCTAATTCCATCAATTGAGCATACCTGATCTGCAAAGGATCCTTTTCATCAAATAGGGCATATTGAGTGGCTAAGTCCAAAGCTAGCAATTCAGTTGAAATGGACAACTTAGCCTCCTTTCCATACACTAACATGTAAGGAGAATTACTAATGATTTTCTTTGGGGTAATCATGTCTAACCACAAGGCAGATTTGAGCTTTGTGTGCCAATCTCTCTGATTCTCTTGAAGAGTCTTCTTGATTATCCTAATCAAGTTCTTATTGGTGGATTCTGCCAAGCCATTGCCTTGGGGGAAATAATTTGAACTAGTATTCAGATAGATGCCATTCTTGACTGCCCACTCTGAGACTTTGAGGCCTATGAATGCTAAGGCATTATCTGAAATGATGGAATCAGGAGTGCCAAACCTATGGATTATATCATCATAAAAGCTTAGGACAACACTCTCATTGGCTTCTTTCAATGCAATTTCTTATGTCCATCTAGTGAAGTAGTCAGTTGTAGTAATTATCCATTTATGTCCTCCACTAGATGGAAGATTGATCATTCCTATGAAATCTATGCCCCACTTCATGAAGGGTTGCTCTATTCTGACTGGTTGTAAGGGCAAGGCTGCAAGCCTCTCTTTTCCTACAAACATGGCACACTTGATGCATCTCTTGACATAATCATGACTATCCCTAAAGATAGATCACCAATAGTATCTAGCTCTCATGATCTTAAAAGTAGTAGTCTTAGGAGAAAAGTGACCTCTAGAAGGTCCATCATGAAATTTAAATAGGACATCAGCTATCTTTTCTGAATAAATGCATCTCAAAAGGACACCATTGTGATCCCTTCTAAAAAGAACATCATAAATCAGCACAAAAGGGATAGATTGTAACCTATAATTTCTCCTTTTTGTTGAATCCAAACCTGCAGAAGATTGTCCTGTCTTTAAATAATTGATCATATTAGGCAACCAGCTCATTGCCTTATCTTGTTCTTCTGTAGAATGCACCACTAGAGATGCATCCATTTGTTCTAATTTCTTTGATCCTTCATCTTCCACCAAATGTTCACAAAGACCTCTTCCTCTAACCATCTTGGTAATTTGAATATCAATGTCATATTCCATCACCTTGGTGATCCAACTAGCTCTTTTCTCATTTAGGTCTTTGGAGAGAAAAAATTCTTTGACACTTGGATGAGTAACTTTCAAATGTACCTTGCTATGATTCAATAGATATCTGAACTTTTTAAGGCTCTTTACCATAGCAAGTACATGTTTCTCTACAAAAGAGTATCTCTATTCATACTCTTCCAAACCTTTGCTAAAGAAAGCAATGGGCTGCTCCAATCCATCTGATTTTTTTTAAGTCAACATTACAAATATGACATCATGACCTCCATAAGCATAAAGGATGAAATCCTTACTGAAATTTGGGTTTAAGAGAGAAGGGGCCTCTGTTAGGGCCTCTTTGATAGCTTAGAAATTGACTTTCCCTTCTTTGGTCCAACTGAAAGTTGAACTCTTTTTTAGCATGGCTGTCAAAGGCTTGAGTAAATCTGCAATGTTAGGCAAGAACCTCCTAACAAAGTTAATCTTTCCTATGAAAGATTGGAGAATTTTCTTGTTATGTGGTAGGGGTAGCTCTAGGATAGCTACAATTCTCTCAAGATCCACTGTAATTCCTTCTTTGGATGCTACATATCCTAACAATTTTCCTTCCTAAACTGCAAACACACATTTCTTGGGATTAAGAGATATCCCAAATTCTCTACACCTTTCAAAAATCTTTCTCAAATGTTTGATATGATCTACTGCATGCTTTGCATAGATAGTTATATCATCCAAGTAGACCAGCACAAACTTGTACATTAGGCTCCTAAAGGCCATATCCATTGCCTTTTGAAATGTAGCTCCTGCATTTGACAAACCAAAGGGCATCTTCTGGTAAGCCATGGTTCCCCACTTGGTTGTAAATGTAGTCTTATATTGATCCTCTTCACTAACTAAGATCTGATTATATCCTGAATAGCCATCCAATAATGAAAATCTCTTAGATCCAGAAACACATTGTAAGATTTGTTCCATGGAGGGTAGTGGATGACAGTCTTTTAATGAGGCCCTGTTAAGATCCCTGAAGTCAACACATAACCTTAGCTCCCCATTCTTCTTCCTGATAGGAACAAGGTTGGAAATCCAACTAGTATGCTTAATGGGGTAGATGATACCACTCTCTATCAATTTGAGCACTTATTTATGCATAATTGGCTCAAGCTTAGGATTAACAGGCCTTTGCTTTTGCCTCACTAGTTTTGCATTTGGTTCTAATTCAATAGTGTGCTGGGCAAGGGAAGGGTCAAAACCCTTGAGGTCCTCATATTGCCATGCAAAAACATCACTGAATTCTCTAAATAACTGAGTGTACACTTGCTTTTCCAATTCAGTGTTTACCTTTCCAAATTGTAGGTTCTTACCTGGTTCCAACTCTAATTCAACACAATGTTCTTGTTGAACTACCAGGCCATCTTTGCCTTTCTTGACTTCATCATCCTTGTTGAAGATAGTCTCCAAAGTAACAAGACCTCTAGGCATCTTATTGGATTTCAATTGTATCACTTGATCACCATAGTTTTGTGATAGCCTATCTTGATTGTATTCTGAAAAAACATCTTCTTCAAACAAGAACTATAGAATTTGTTCATCATTGTCAAACACTTTCCAATTGACATCATTATCAGGAATAGATGGTCTGAAAATCACTTTGATATGCTATTGATCCATTTCTCTTGAAATGCTATTTGGGATGTCATACTGGGATCCAACAGCAGCTAACCTATCTGCATTTTGATTTAACTTTCTAGGGATGGCAACAATAATGAAAGCATGGAAATCTTCAATTGCATCCCAAAATCTATGTTTGTATGCTTTCATGGTGTCATTTTTGGTTACACTTATCCCTCTTACTTGGCTGAAAACTAATTCACTGTCACCATAAACTTTTAAGGCCTTCAACCCTCTTTTTCTATCCCATTCTAGTCCATTGACTAGACTTTCATACTCTGCAATATTGCTAGTGTAGGAGAAACTAAATCTAAAGGTGGTATAATAACTTTCTCCTTTTGGGGACACTGACATAGTACCACCACTAGAGCCATGTCTACTTCTAGCTCCATCAAAAAATAGTTCCCAAACCTGATTGCTCTGAGCTTCTGAATCGGTGTTCTTTTTGAGAAGGCTTGGCTCTATGACCCCACTTTCTTATATTAAATAACTTCCCAAAAAAAAATCCCAAACAAGATTTTCTTGGGCTTCTAAAGCTCTTTCATCTAGAAAAATATCAAGGATACTTTCTATCTTTTTGCTTGCTTCACTAATAGTTTGGAAGTCGCTGTTATCAAATATAGGGCAATTTACATTGATGGCATTGGATACATATGGTTCTATATGGTGTGCTGCTAATGGTTCTGACTTGATGGTGACCATAGTCCCATACCTTGTATGAAATAGCATGTGAGACTAGTCAAAAGATAGGTAACCTCCTATCTTAGTGGTAAACTCCCTTGAAAGACATATAGCAAATAATGTAGGGAGATCTATGATATATATATCAAGTAGGATTGAGAAATTGGGACTAGCATGCAGGATTAGACTGGTATCCTTAGCCACATCTATAGTATTGATTAAGGATCCATCAAGTTGGGTAACCTTCTTTTGAAAGGGTTCATACCTTAGTCCTAATTGGTCAGCTACTTTCTTGGGCATCACAGTGCTAGTAGCTCCACTATCTACCATACAATTATGTACTAAAGATTTTCCAATGATTAAAGATACATAAAAGGTAGGTGGCTTTGAATTCCTACCTTGTGAGATATTACCCTTGGAGTTGCTACTTGGAGCCTCATTTTCTTGATCAATGTTAACCAACATTGGCTTTGTAGCTTCTTTTGCAGGTTGAGGAGTTTCTACCTCTATCATGGCCTTCTTCAAAATTTCACGCTATCCTGGAAGAGCCAAAGAGTCCCACATAGACATGGTGACATTCACCTTCTTCATGTTCTCTATAATATTAAATGGTGTCACAGTGTGTACTCTTTGTTGTGTCTTTGGCATGATGGGTTCCACCTCCTTGAGAGCCTGGCTCTCTTTTTTTGGTATGACAGGAACCTCCTTAGGTGTGATTGGAGTAGCTTGTTGTAGTGGCTCTATAGATGTAGTAGCTTTGGAGTTGGAATCTGCTCTCTCCATGTCTTGAGCTCTTCTTTTTTCTCTTGTATAGGCAACAAAAGCGGCTTCATCATTGACTCCATTAAAGTCTGGTTGTTCCCAATTGAAAAGAGTAGTCTCTTTTTCTTGTGATTCTGGTTGAGGCATTGAGCCACTGGATGAAACCTCTAATTCATCTTGTGAGGCATTTTGAACCATTAGAGCTTGGTTCATCCATCCATTTGAACATGTAGCCTGATTATGAGGCTGATTACAAGGAAAACACCATTCATTATCTATAGCCATATTATTTTGACTAGGAACCATGTCCCTCACTGGGCTAGCAAAATTTAGAGGTGTAGGGTTATATGGTTTGAATGGTCTCTGATTAAAACTTTGTCTTTGTCCTTGAAAGCCTCCTTGGTATGGTGGCCTATTTTGTTGATAAGGCTGTCCTTGATTTTGATATTGCTGATTAGGACCTTGGCCTTGTGACTAAAATGGTGGTCTGATTCCTTAACCTTGCTTCTTTAGATTTGTGACCTCCTTAGTCAAGGTTTGCAACAAGTTAGTCATTTCTTGTTGACTGCTCTGTTGGTTATTCTTTATCTCTTGCAGCTCTTGGGAGAAACTAGTCCCCAGCTCTTGACCACTAGTACTAGCTTGGGGTGCCAATATGGTAGGAATAGGGGTAAATGGGGGTACTTGGGCAGGTGCAATGGGTTGAAGGCTAGGAAAAATGGGCATTGGAGGCCTTCTAGCAATCATTCCTACTTGGATTAAATAGTTTTCAGCCTTGACAGCTATGTCAAAATCTTGGGGTAAAGAAGTACCACCCATAGACTGGATCATGATATAAATTTGACCATTCAGACTTTGTAAATAATAAAGGAAAGCATGATCTATTGATGGTCTTACTGAGACTGGGATTCTATTCCATGTTTTAAGGAGTCTACTATTGTAATCTGTCATTTGTTCTTGATGGTCTCTCTTAATAGTTGTTAACTGCTCAACTAGAGACAAGTTATCTGATTTATCCTCAAAATGTTTACTTAATGCATCCCCTAACTCATCCCAAGAAGTAATAGAACCAACAGTTAGAATTCTAAACTATTGTAGAGCCTTACCTTTTAGAGAGGCTGCTAATAACTTTGTGGCCACATCTTCTTGAGTAATGTTGTGTATGCTACATATGGTGGTCACATCTCTTATGTGCTCAAAAGTAGTTGTCTACCCTTCGCCAGTAAAATCAGGTATACTCTTAAGTGCCACCAAAGGAACATCATGGTGTTGAGAAAAATTTAATGGGCTACCCTGATTGAATGGTGCAAAAGCAAATGGTCTAGCCATTGTAGGAGTTGGGATCTGAAGGTTGACAACTATGTGAGCTGTATTTGTCGCTTGATTGGAATCTTCCTCTAGATCTCTGGTTAGAGATCTACCTCTTCTTCTGGAGTGAAAGAGAGAAGGTCTCCTTTCTGAGGTGTTAGGAGGTGTAGATCAAACTCTCCTTGCAAGGGATATTCTTTGAGTAGTCTTGCCTTTATGACTTCTTCTTGAGGGCAACTCTGAAAAATTGGTGGGTTTTGAGCTTCTAGTCTCAATCTTTCTCATAAACCTTAAACAAGGTTGGCCTGAATCTTTGAAACTAGTGGAGTCGCCAGATATACTTGGTAAAACAACCTCTAAAGGGTTGTTTTATGCAATTTGTATATCAGAGATAGCATATATTTGAATTTGAATAACTTTTATAGTCCCACCAGGCATGCTAGAAATGTTATACACTAGCACCAAGGTGGGGTGTACTTGAGCTCAAGTCTATACTGATAGTCCTTGTGCATTGAACTCTTTAATCCTTTTGTAGATGAACCAACAAGAGAATCTTTGAACATTAATCTGAACTTTTACTAGTCCCATCGGGCATGCCAGAAATGTTATACATTAGGTTTGCACCTTTTTCTCAAGCTCTCTTGGTCTTGATAACTCAGTATAACATGAGAATCATCTCCAGGTTGTGGGACCTTTGCTAACTGAGATGAAACCTCCAATTTCTAGGCTAGTTCCTCTTGGATAATCACCTTAATTTGCTTCTAGACATGAAAGTAAAACTTTTGAGGGAAAGGGATAGAAGGAATGCTTGTAAGGGAAATGACTTGAAAAGAAAACTACCTACTAGGTGATGCACTGAAACTAGGGTTTGGATCTCAGTATGTAGGAATGAATTCAATGAAAATCTCAGGTCTAGTAGGTCACAACTTACTGAATAGGCTTGCATAAGTATTTCATAAGAGGGCCTGAGAATAAGACACAACTTATGACCTGCAAATAGACATTCACTTCTACAACTCGGTGTAGGATTGAGACAAGACTGTTAAGGGGGTTGAGGTATACCCATAAGAAAATCTAAATCAAATCAAACATAGTAACACACAAAATTGCAGAAAGCAAGATGAATCAGGAACCCTAAAATAATCACTGAAAGCATGCATATACTTTGATCCAATAAGAGATAATCCAAACAAGGAAGCATAGGGACATGAAGGATTGTCACAAAATACCTCTGCAATATTTGAATCATAAATGGGAGAAATAAAACCGTATGAGCCAAAGGGTAGAAATGATACCACAGATGGCCTTTAAGAAAAGGTGAATTTTCTTCTACGAATTGTCCAACTATCCTTTTTGCACTAAAGGCTCCAAAAAAATATATACATACTCAACTGCACATAGGCAGGAGTCAAAACTAACATAACTATGGTTACAAATTTTATAGTAAAATATCAAATCCCAGGTGTCCACTATTGCCCATCATGAAAATCACTAAGAACCGGTCATAAGATCAGATCTTTCTCTTGCGTGTTGATCCTAGACTGAGTCCATCTATAGACACAACAACTTTGACCCATCTACCCACCTACAACTCCACTAAGCCATGAAGGCTCCAAATCTGATCTGGAAGATATTTGTATTTTCAATAATAACCTTGCAAGAGGTGGCAGCAACCCATTAAGAATTTCAAAATGACATGTTCCTCTGCAAAATCCATGGCACTGACGATCAGATCATTCATCATTATCCTTCCAAGTATCCCTATCCTGAAGAAATCAATTCCAGCTACCAAACTATCATGCATGGCTGTCAAAATACAAAACCCTAGCAGAAAACTAGTGCAAAAATTCAAATTTGAATGTTAACGACTAGTGGGGCCTCAAATTAAAATGCAACCTTCGATGAAAGAGCCTTCCTGGAAAATGAATGGCTGCGATGCACCTTGAAATCACTTAAAATCCCCTTCTGACAGATCAAGACCATCGTGGAAGTCAACAGCCAATGAAACATGAGCAAAACAACATGAGGACCCACCTTGACTTTTCTCTTCTTTAAGTCATGAAGAACTCTTTTAAACCCTAGGCCCAAACCTGCCACTTGGTAATCTTTTATTCGCTTTGGCCGCTTTGTAGGCATACACCTCGGTAATTCTCTAACAATGGACCCACAATCTCCAAGATTCCAATCTAACGGCTAGTCTCATCTCCTCATGACCTCAAAAGATTCTTTTGGATTATACGCCTACTATAGATTTCATTAAGCTGGGACCCTTCTAACACATCAGTCCACCTAGGAAACATGGTCCCATAATCCACTATTCACTTTAGCCAATGAGAAGATGACATGTCACCCTGACCTGGCATCGAGCCCACCTGAAAGAGCCTCGAACACTTGGAAAATCTGATGGCTATCGCAAGATCTCATACTCTGACACAAACCTTTGCGAAGATATGCCAACCGTCGATCTTCATCTTTTTGACATCTCTACAGACATTCTGACATAGCCCCACTGCAACATCCAAGTCATCGCTATGTGGACCAATGAGAAATGAGCACATCATCATCTAAGGACCCACTTGCAAGGCTTTGACAAAAGGCAAGATCGACAGCTAGTCTTATCCACTTATAGCTCTGATAAAACCCCTATGAACTTAAGACAGTCATCGATCCTCTGACAATTGTCAGGACCTATGACTGCTGAAAGAACTTGGTCGTACTGAAAAAATGATGACTTGATACATGTGGACCAATCAAAAGCTACCGAATCAGATGAGGTGGCACTGATCCTACTAACACACTACATCGCTATAGACATGGAAGATCTAACAGTTGTCTCAAGATCTCAAGCTTTGACACTAGCCTATGCAAAGATACGCCAGTTGTTGGATCCTTCTAACCAGGACCCCACTAAAGTGACCGCTGGACTTCCACATGAATACATGACTGAAGAAAATCTAAGCGTCGCTAGGTCGCAAGAAGTTAAACGGTGATTGGGAAATACTTAGCGATTATGAGAATTGATGTATTCACTAAGTCACCGAATAAAAGGGGACTGTCGGAAAGAAATAGAGAATTGGTGACTGGGCCAATAGGAAATTAGCACACATGGGAAATGTAAACCTTTAGTGGCTGAAAAAGGTAATGAAGAATTATAATGGGCCAAAGGGTTTTGAGGGTTTTAAAAGGTTCCCAACACAACGGCTAGTTTTTGAATATTTTGACTTGCAGACCAGGGACTTGAAATAATTACAGAGGCCAGGAAACAAAACATGAGGCCACAAAATTTTTAGGGATGCTCGACAGGGGTAAAATAGAGACTTTGGAATAGGTTTTAGCCAAATTTTCATGTACATAGAAATTAGGGTAACAATTACAAAGATTATTACATCATTTTTCAGTTCAAACAATCAAATATATTTTGGAGTTAATTTTTCTTGGTTATATATTTTATTATAATTTTTCTTTAAATATTATAAAACATATTTAATATTTTGATTTTTTGGTGGAGTAATTTAGTTTAATAAGTTATTTATATTTTAAGATCTATAATAAGGGTGTCTACAAGAAGTTGAGCCCTATTTTTGAGTAAAATGTGAAAAATTTTCTCCTTCTTTTTCTAATTTTCTTTCAATTAATGTAAAATTTTGATGAACTTAAAGATTGAACCTCAAAAAGCATTAGTAATAGGAAATATACTTCTTAGAGTATAATTTTCAAATATGTAATTTATTTTGATACCCATGTGGTAGAAATTAATTTTTAGTAGGTGTGTGTAAAAATCACTTTTCAATAATTCTTGTTTTAGGACAATACCATACACCCGTATGACCACCATATTTTGACCTAAATAATTTTTTGTATGAAAATCCTTTTGGAGAAAGATAGCCAAGGCCTTGAAGATTGGTGAGAATATTGTTATTCTCTTAAAAATTTTGGTTGGGTGTTGTCTCAAGATGGTCCTAGACAATGTTTACACGGTACCACAATAATAAACATTGAGATGATTCCTAGCTTTTTTTATAGGTGTGTTCACCCACTTGTGGGCCCCAAATTAATTTTTTTTATCAAGTCCACGTCTCAACAATGGTGGTTAGAAGTCAACCCTACGCTTTCTCTTAACAATCTATTTCCTATGGTTTATAAAAAGATAGCATTTCAAGAGTTGTCTCAAGATGGTCCTAGACAATGTTTATACTGTACCACAATAATTAACATTGAAATGATTTGTAACTTTTATCATAGATGTGTTAGCCCACTAATGGTCCCCAAATTAAAAAAATTCAAATCAATTCCATGTCTCATCAATGGTGGTCACAAGTCAAACCTTCACTTTCCCTTAACAATCCATTGCCTATGGTTTATAATTTGAACAATTTTTGGACTTGTATTCATACAGGTTCATTCGGCCTCAACATGATTCAAACAGGTTCATACAAGCTCAACCAAGTTCAACTAGTTCAGTTGGGTATGATGAGGTTCAACACAGTTCAATCAGGTTCATTAGGGTACAATGAGTTCAAGTCAGTTTGACTAAGCTTACCAAGTTCAATGGTTCTGGTTCAAGGGTCCAATTTAATAGTTGAATTGTACAAGTTCCAAAATTAAAGTTTAAGAGCCCACAACATGTTGTTTGTTGATTATGGATCCACCACTATATGTCACAGTGTCACATTTTAGAACAATTTGAAGAGGTAAAGAATGTTCATGTAAAATGAACATGCACATACAAAGTTTGGTAAAATTTAGAGTGGCATCATGCTCATTTACCCCATCTTTCTAAAACACTTAATAGGTGTTTCCAAAATAATGCCCATAAGGAATTATGCTCAGGAAATATGCCTTTTATAGTTACATTTCCATAGAGAAAGTTAATAAATAATGTCTATGGTACAAAACAAGCTCGTAGCTTGCAATTTTTCTTATAGAGACACTCTTAACACTTCCATTCATATTAGAGGGAATATCATGGATGGCGGCATTGGAGAAGTCACTATGGACTAATGCAACTGTTACAAGAAAGATGTTGAGTATCCCAATCTTTGAAAGGAACCTACAGATATTCCATCAACACTAGCTAATAATGATGGTGATAGTAAGAGAAGAAAATACTAATGCTAATAATGTTGGCATCAACAATACCATGCACAATTAGCTCAATGATGAACTAGTTTATACATGGGAAGTATTAAAAATTTATAATTTCCAAGAGGATTATCAAATATAGATGGAATTAAATCAATTTTTTTCTCAAGAGTAGCTCAAAGTGATTATCCATGTGTAAGTATTGGCATAAATAATGTTTATAGTTTTGAATGCAACTTGTAACCACAAATTTTTTGAAGAATTGAAAAATTCAGTCTTTATGCGAGGGGCATAACTCTTAGGTCAACTATTGGATATTTTTGAATTTCAAATATGTTTTAGGAAACCTAACTTTATAAATCCTCACCAGAGAAATTTTCAAAATTATTTGGGTTTTTAAGATATGAATAATAGAGTACAACACTATCAAAACTGTCAACAACAGTCACACTGATTGGGAGATACTTAAGTTGGTTGATAAGAACCAAAGAGCATGAAGGATGAATATAGAAGTATGATGAAAAAGATTGCATATTTATCATCAAGTCACCAAATAGATATACTAAAATGAGGGATAAATTCCAGTGGTGTTGTGTTACTCTTAAAATGTTGTCATTGTGATAGAGAAATATGTAGAAATTGACACCTGGATAATCAGTTATGAAATACATTTTTTTTAAGGCTATTTTATCGGAACAATTGTTTCATTAAGATAAAAATTTAATTCAAGGAGATATATGGAATACCTTGATATTAGTATTTTAATTCACCGGTGATGTATTAAACATGGTAATAAAAAAGGTGGAAAAGACTTTAAACTTTATTAATAAATCCAAGCATCAATTAAAGGAATCAAAAGGTAATCATGCGATATTATTTAATGTAAAGGATTTTTTGGAATGGGGGTTCTTCTTTTGAAGAGTCTATGTGCCACAAGAGATAATAAATTTTTACTGTAACAATGGAGGAGAAGCTACAAGAATAAATAAGAGTGGATTTATCGATCTTTTATTGCTTGTTTTTTGTATGGAGATTTGGGCATGTTTGTTCAATATTCTATTAGGAAATAATGAAAGTGTTGATTGACCTATGTGTTGCTATGTGCTTTTTTTGGATTATGATTCTGAATGTGTTGTAATCTTCTTCATGCAAGTTCCATTGTGTCAAACAAGAATAATGTAATTTTTAAAATCGTGAGTTCATGAATTACTATTTGTTATAAAGTTTGCTATCATTTTTCTTATGGATTCTCATCTACAAATGTGGGAAAGAAATATTTGTGTGTCTCCTCTCCTACATTTATTTAAATCTGAATATTAGTTTTCCCATCCATCTCATTGTTATGGGTAGATGTTTATGCCTTTATTTCTTTTTGGTGAAAAGCATACCATTGTTTTATTCATTGCATATCTACTAAAAGGAAGCTATATCTCTCAATTAAGAGGAAAGTTATCAAGACAATGATAAATTATCCTACTATTGGTGGCATTTTTTCTTTTGTTTAAGCATTTTCAGTCATTCTTTGAATCTCTTTTTGAAGGACAAATCTATTCACTAATAGATATTTTGGTGACTCTGTTGGGGATTTAAAAATGAAAGATCAGTGCTTTATTTCCTCAATTTTGTTAAATATCTCTGTGTATAAAGACATTGGTCGTTGTGTTTAATATTTAAATCTTCTGGTGAAAGAGTTCTAGTGTGTTATGGCTTTGATTGCAGCTTAGCCATGGGGGGCACAAATTGGACCTTTTGGTTTTCCCCAATATTCAACCCTACCTAAAAGGTCAAGGGAATATCTTCCTAAGTTTACTAGAGACAAGACACAAGACCCAAATGACCACATTAGAGAAGTCATTGTTGTATGTGGGATCGTCATAGTGCAAGAAGAAGACATGTTTGTGAGACTGTTTGTTGAAAGCCTCACTAGAAATCCAGCTAAATGGTTTCAGAATTTGCAAGAGGAATGCATTATTGGCTGGGATGATTTAAAGGTAAAATTTCTTCAAATATTTTAGCCTATAATTGATACTTATAAGTTGTTGCTGAATTTATTTCAAATTCAGATGAAAAGGGATTAATCTATGAGAGATTTTGTTGATAGGTTTAATAGGTGTGTTGGTATAATTCCTCAAACATGCCAACCAAATGAAAGTAATCAGCTATGTGTTTTTATTTTTGTATTAAAAACTAAGATTAAATTCCTGTTCAAATGTAAGAAGGCACAAATTTTAGAAGCAGTGCAAAAGGAGGCTTTTGAGATAGACGATGATATGCTTTTAAGTGGGATGAAATGTTTAGAAGCGAGTGTCATAAAGGTCCCAAAATCTAAATTTTTTCATGATCAGAAATTTGATCCAAAGAAAAGTTTGTTACAAAAGAAAATACTTATCATGAAAAAGACAAAGCCAACACTCCCCATCTCTTATCATAAAAATTTAACAGCCTTTAATGATGAATATTTTTATGCATATCCTATGACTGAAGATAGATCTCCTAGCATTACAAGGATTTATCATTTGCGTGTTGAAAATGATGATTATTTTGATGACAATGACAGTCACACCAAGGAAAAAAAAAAATTATTGACATGCCCAGATGCATCTTCTATTGAACAAGAATTTGATGGTGAGAAATCAAATGAAATATTGTTGGAAGTATTTCTTTTTCAGAATTTGAATCCTTTGCATTTGATGTTTCTAATACAATTCCAACAAGTAATTTAATTTAGACAAGCATGATGGGTCAACAAGAATGTAATGAATGTATAGTGGTGATAAAATAGAAGATATCTCTCATCTTGATATGTAGGTGGATTATGAGTCTTTTCAATTTGAGTGTATGCAAGATAATGAAGAATTGTGGCAGTCCAAACCATTGAGGAATTATGATAATATTGGAGGTGACCCATTTTCCTCTATTACAATACCACACACACAACCTGGATTTGAAGCATTCAAATTTAATTATGAAGATGGGATATATAGTAGTCATCCCATGCTAGAATCATTTTGTTTTGAAGATGATCTTGATAATGCATCCTTGGAGAACATGTTTCTAATAAGTTCAAATTCAAATTTTATTAGGAAACTCTTGCAAATAATCCTTTCAATCTTGAGGAAGGTTGTCCTATCAAATGCCTAACTTATTTTTCTAACATTAATATGGGAGGCATTGGTTTTCTTGTTAAGAATCAGCTCACTCAAGATGATGTTGACATATTGTAGTTGATAGTCTATAACGTAGAATGGATTTTTGGACCTAATATGCAGCCTGGAAAGCTTTAATAGTCTATTGTATTTTGCAATGTTCTCATGTTGTAGTGGTTGTAGGTTATTTATTGGGAATAATTTTTCTTACATACCAACAACTTTTTTCGCATTGGGAGGTACTTCTCAAAACCAATTGATGGCTTCACATGAGAAACATAGTACATTCTTGGAGGTATGGGTTGTTTTCCCTATCTCTTGTAAATATTTTTTGGTGTGTTCTAGTTGTCACTTTCTTTAGCTTTCAGTTTTGGCTTGCTAGTTTTCCCTTCTCCCCTCCACCCTCTCTTCAAGCATCTCCTTGCACTCTATTTTTATTTGACTATGTTACCCAATGGTGCTAGAAACTATTTCCCTTACCAGAGATTATAGTAGTTCTCTTCCTTTTGCATGAAAAAGAAGTCCCCAGTCAGAGCTAGTGTTAGCCCACTCATGGGTCCAAAATTTAAAATTTTTTAAATCAAGTCCACGTCTCATCAATGGTGGTCACAAGTTAGACCTGCACTTTCCCATAACAATCCCTTTCCTATGGTTGATAAAAAGATAGGATTTCAAGAATTGTTGGACTCTTGTTCATATAGGTTCATTCAGGTTCGACAGGGTACACATAGGTTCATACACATTCAACCAATTCGAAATAGTTTAGCAAGGTATGATGAGGTTCAACATAGTTCAATCAGGTTCAGTAGGGTATGATTAGTTAAATTTGATTCAACTAAGCTCACCGAGTTCAATGGTTCTAGTTGAAAGGTCCAATTTAATAGTTCGAGAGTACAAGTTCCAAAATTAAATTTTAGAATCCCACATCATGTTCTATGTTGATTATTGATCCACCACTATACATCATAGTGTCACTTTTCAAAACAATTTGAAGAGGTAAATAATGTTGATTTGAAATGAACATGCACATGTAAAGTTTAGTAAAAATTTAGAGTTGCATCATTCTCATTTACCCTATCTTTCTAAAACACTTAATAGGTGTTTCCAAAATAATTCCCATAAGGAATGTTGTTGAGGAAATATGCCTTTATAGCTACATTTCCATAGATAAAGTAAATAAAGAAGGTTTGTGGTAGAAAAAAAGCTCGCATCTCACAGGTATTCTTGCATAGACACTCTTAACACTTACATTCATATTAGAGGGAATATCATGGATGGAAGGATTGGAGAGGACATTGTGAATTAATGTAACCATTACAAGAAAGATGTTGAGTGTCCCAATCTTTGAAAGGAACTTAAAGATATTCCATCAACATTAGCTAATAATGGTTGTGATAGTAAGAGAAATGAATACTAATGCCAATATTGTCTACAAAAATAATACCATGCACAATTGGGTCAATGATTAACTAGTTTCTATATGGGACATATAACATATTTATACTTTCTCAAAGGATTATCAAATATAGATGGAATTAAATCAAATTTTTTTCTCAAGAGAAGCTCAAAGTGGCAATCCATGTGTAAGTATTTGCATGAATAATGTTTATGGTTCTAAATGCAACCTATAACCATGAATGTTTTGAAAGACAAAAAAAATTGTCTCTGTGCGGAGGGTATAACTCTCAATTCATCCATTGGATCTTGCTGAATTTTTTATATGTCTTAGGAAAAATAATTTTCTAAATCCTCACTAGAGATATTTTCAAAATCATGTCAAATTTATAAGATATGAATAATAGAGTACAAAACTATCAACAACAAGCACGCTGATTGGGAGATACTTAAGTTGGTTGATCAAAACAAAAGGGCATGAAGGATGTATACAAAAGTATGATGAAAAAGATTGCATATTTATCATCAATTCACCCAATAGATATACTAAAATGAGGGATAAAGTCAAGTAGTTTTGTGTTACTCTGAAAATGTTGTCATCGTGACAGTGAATATGTAGAAATTAACTCTCGAATAATCAGTTATGAAATACATTATTCTGAAGGCTATTTTATGGGAGAAATTGTTTCATTAAGCTAAATAATGAATTCAAGGAGATATATGGAATGCCTTTATATTAGTATTTTAATTCATCGATGATGTATTAAACATAGTAGTAACAAAAAGTGGAAAAGACTTTAAACCTTATTTATAATTCCATAAATTAGTTACAAGAACCGAAAGGTAATCATGAGATATTATTTAATGTAAAGGATTCTACAGAACTAGGGTTCTTATTTTGGAGTCTTTGTGCTACATGAGAGAATAAATTTTCATTGTACCAATGGAGGAGAAGCCATAGGAATAAAGAAGGGCATATTTCATGATCTTTTAATGCTTATTTGTTGTTTGGAGATTTCGGCCTGTGTGTTCAATATTGTATTAGGAAAAAATGAAAGTGTAGAATGACATGTGTATCACTATGTTCTTTCTTTGGATTATGATTATGAATTTTTTTTAATCTTCTTGGTGCAAGTTCCCTTGTGTCAAACGTAAATAATGTAATTTTTGAAACTGTGAGTTCAAGAATTACTATTTTTTATAAAGTTTTCTATCATTTTTCTTATGGCTTCGAATCTACGAATGTGGGAAAGACATATCTTTGTGTCTCCTCTCCTGCATTTATTTAAATCTGAATATTAGTTTTCCCATTTATCTCATGATTATGGATAAATTTTCATGCCTTTATTGTTTTTCGGTGAAAATAATACCTTTGTTTTATTCATTGCATATCTACGAAGAGGGAGATAGATACCTCTCAATTCAAAGGAAAGTTATCAATACAATGAAACTTCTCCAACTTTTGGTGGCATTTGTTCTTTTGTTCAAACATTTTGAGTCATTCTTTACATTTTTTTTGAAGGATAAATCTGTTCACTAACAAGGTGATAATCAATTTTATGTTTGATGGATTTTAGCATTTATGGACATCCTTTTTTATTTCCTAGCTAGTTCTATGAATTGCATTAGCACTGTATTTTTCATTTTGGGGACGAGTGAAGTTTTTTCATAGACATGATCTTTTAGTTGAACCTTTTTATCCAACTATTATGAAGTTGCTCATAACAAATTTTTCTCAACAATATGTTTGCACACATTGTAATTAATATCATTAAAATCATTTTCTTATAGTTAATATTGTGTCTTTTGGATAGTTATGATTCTTAGTAACTTCTAAATTTAACTGTGTAAACATTTATTACAAAAACACAAGAAGATTTGTTATGTGCACAATACATATTCCTTATTTCCCTATTAAAAATTTATTTTAACTAGTGCTATAAAATTTGCACACTTGATCTAATACTTACATACAAATCTCCTAATAATCATAAGTCCAATAAATTAAAAGATTCATGTACTTACTTTTTTCTCAACTACTTAGATATACTAGTAGATAGTTGTTTTCCATTTTAAATGTATTTTTAGTTTATGAATTCCAAAAAAATATTATTAGAACATGAACCGATAATTAGGCTACCTCTCCTAATCCTACCATTGACTATGCTCATTTATTTAAATCCAAATTCAAAAAATGAGAACTGTTAGAAATATAATATATGGGAAGTGAGATACTGAGAGGGGGTGAATCAAATATCTTCAAATATTTTCTTCCTTTAACAAATTTCACTTGCACATCATAAACATGAATTTAAATGCTCAAATAGATCTAACGTTCTATCTTCAACCATCAAATGAAACACATAACATATAAATTTTGGTTACCCAAAAACCCTTGAAAGGTAAAACTGGGGTGGGGATGACACCCACAAATCTTCACTATTGCAGTATAAAGTTTTCCTATTAGGGCTGCAATGTTTGATCACTTTAGATGATCTACCCTATGAGGGGTCTACTCTGTTAAGAGCTTAAAGATGTATACAATTTACCTTGATTCGTAAAGGATTTGAAACTTACAACTAAGTAAGCACTCGGTTAAGATATTTATGAAATCCTATAAGGACTACTTTGTTAAGAGGTTTACCCTAATTCACCTATTAAAATGCATCAGTACCCGATCCTTTGATTTGCAATGAAAATGCTCATTACATATCTCCTCTTTCCACTACTTATCTGATCTCAAAATTAAACATATCTTTGTTTTTTCCTTCAATGCTTGTCTCGGTCACTCTGATTGATCTCTTCCTATATCAAAATACTTCTCTATTCTATGTACATAAGATCTCCTTCATTACATCCATCGACACACATATTGTTTTAGGGTTTAGATCTCATCTTATATAAACATCTAATCAACCTCCTAGATCAAGATCAATGATATAAATTTTCTACTTATGTCGCTTAAGAATTCCCTTTTTATCATAGGTTACATGGATTACATAAGAATTAACAATTAGATATACAAGGTGTAATCAACTCCTTGATTCCCTCAACAAACATTTAATCTTGTATAGAAGTTAGCCAAAATGGTTTACCTAGGTTTTTGTGCCATAACAAACACATATGTCAAAACTGACTTGCTCGGCACATGAAGTCTCTGGTGCTCAGTATTTAATATTATTCATATACTAGTGTTCAGAAATGACTCTTCTATACAACTCGACATAAACTTCTCGATGACTAGTGAAGTACTCAGTGACCTTTGAATTGCTCGACAGTAACTATTACTTGGTAACTATACAAAATACAAGTCTAAACATAACTCAACCTTTACAAGATGGCTCAGTCACAGTGATGATTGACCAACATTGCCTATAAAATGACTAAGTGCTCTACACTAATAGACAACAAAAATTAGGGATCAACAATCTCCACCTTTGACATTAGTGGCAAAAATACTTTGTTATGACTTTTAGATTACAAAAGAGTACTTAGTAATATGAATACTCCCCTTAAGAATTTGACTCAGTCTTCAAAATATTCTACATATATATACACATAATTCTTTAACATACACTGAATATACACATTACAAAATAGTATGTCATACCTTTCACTATATTTTCTCCTTGTGTTACTCATGTCATTCCCCTTTAAGTCATTTCATTTCCCCCTTGGTTTTGTCACTTGAAGCTGCTGGGGTGTAGGGGTGAGAAAATACTTATCCAAAAATGCTTTATGGAGATGCATTATCATTCCTAAGGAGTTGTCCCATCCTGACCTGACATACTCCAAAACCTGTATCTTTATTTCTAGCTAGGCAGCTAGATCAACTAAACTCTCGACAATAAAGAGATGAGGATTTCTATGTGCTAACTCCTTTACCGACGCCAATTCTTTTTTCATAACCTCTAGATAACGTGTTAACATTGTTTGTATGGAGATTAGTTTGGCTCTTATTCTCCCATCATTAGCCATCAACTCGGCTAATCTCCCTTGTGCATGAAGTAACCTTGTTAAATGAATGGAGGTGGAGCTTGCATCCATGCTCAGTGAATGACCGGTAGAATTCAAGTCTAGTTGCAGTTTATCAATCAATTCTTGATTGTGCTTAGTGAAAATTTATACATTACATAGCTTCTTGTATAGAGAATGAACATTCTACACAACCTCTTCTAGATTAGTCACTAAGGAAGAAAGTTCTACCTATTTTACTACTATCTCAATTGAGACCTTTTCAAGTACCTTTGTCTCAAACTTTCTTTCGGACCACTGCATAAGTTTCTAATTTTCTTCACTATCATCACTATTCACTTTCTTAATAATTTGAACTAGTTGTTCCAAGATGGGTGAGGTTTCATTCACATCACCCATTTCAAAGGCTTCTATGAATATACCTTTGATTTCATGCAGTACATGTTTCTGTTGATGCTCTCTTCTTAACTCTTCTTGCTTGCTTTTCTTCTTCAAAAGATCTTGAAAAATTTTCATCTTCTCATATGTCAAGTTATCTCCCACTTTAGAATCACTATAACTTTATCAAGTGTTACCTGAGTGGTAGGATAATTCTCCTTTTTCTTATGATCTTTCTTATTTGGGTAATTGCCACTCGACATATGTACTAAGTCTTGCACATCCTCTTTCTCCTTTGTCTTTGGATGCTCCTTAGTCTTCTTCTCTTCCTCTATATGAGGTCCTATGACCACTATTGTATATTTGTCTTCTTCATATTTTAAGATCTCCTCTTCGTTTCCTTTATTACCCTCCTTGGCAAGTGCACTCTCTATTGTTATTGTCTGCTTGTCCTGTTTCTTGGCACTAGTACTTTGTGAGAATTGTGCTTCAACTGTGACCATATGAGAGCTTATAGGTGCAGTGTCCATAGTTTATGTACTCTCAATCCTTGGATAGTCATGCACCTAAATTGAAACAGGATTGGGGCTCAGTAGAAATTGATCTGAGGCTTCCTCAACAAGTATTTGGCTCTTTATTTCTTCGTCAATTAATGCATTTTTATTTACTTGTATCCTCAGGGATATCCTCAATGGTGATCACATCCTATGATCCACTCACTTCTACCTTCCTTCCATCTTCTTCCTCTTGATTTTGAGGCTTATTAATGTCTTCTTTATTATTTAGTTCCACTTGGCTGGAAGTTCCTTCTCCTTGTTGTGCACTCTTATCAACTAATAAACCAAAAATGATTTTCCACAACCTTTTTCTTTTCTCAAAAACTTCTTCAACCTTTTGTTTCAAAATAGAATAGGCCATGAGCTTAGGTACAAACCTATTTTGATACTACTCCATATATGTCATTATTTGTTGTGGTGATAAATCAGGCATGATCTGAACTAATGTACTTTCCCTTATCTTCTTTTCTCTCATGTTGGCATACTGCCATTTCTAATAAATTATGTTATAAATTTCTTTAGGAATTAGATTTCCAATCTATAGAGGTGTCATCTTAAAAGTGCAAAGCATGTCTAGCATAGCCTCCTTAAATTTTTCTTTGTCATCATTACTTAGTTATACAAATTTAATAAGCTTGAAACCTGCTAATCCAGCAATGCTTTTTTTATTGTGGCATATTTCATCCACAGTCATTGGAGGTCTATGTGATGCCACTTTATTCTTTGTATTGTCATCTATATCTTTCTTCTCTTCATCATCATCATCCTTCTCCAAGATTAACTTCCTTCTTGGTTTCTTCTTGGGATGACTCGAAACAACTTTTGTTTGAACTAGTTTTCTTTTACTTGACCCTTCCCCTTCTATTTTATTTCCTGGTATCTTTCTTTGGGGCTCGATAGCTATGGTAGTAGAAGCTTCCCTGGTCCTAGGTCTAGGTGCTACAAGAGGAGTGGGCTTTTGTTTTTGTAGCTTCTTTCTACTCGGCTATGCAACTGATACCTCATTTCCCTTTATAATTTGAGTTTCCTCCTCATCACTTCCTTCAGACTCACTGGATTTATCTTCTCCTAGACCTTTTGTTATTTGAAGAGGTGCATTTTTCTCTTCACCTTCTCCTAAAATCTTCTCTAGGTTCTTGTCTATTTTATTTCTCTTTCTCTTAAGGGTTGCAGACTTCAACCCGATAGTTATTTTTTACTTGGCTTCTTTATAGTTTCCAAAAGGTTTATCTTTCCTATCTATCTCCTCTACTAGTAAAGTAGTTATTGCTGCTAAAGTCTCATCTACATCCACCTCATCAGTTAATGTCTTGACCCATGCTACTCTAGGCATAACAACCTGAACATAGGTATGGTCAGTATCCACTAGAAAGCATATGTCATTGTAGTGCTTATCTACTAGGGATACATGGATTCTACTCCTCTTTCTCATCTTTATCTTGAATTCCACAAAGTAGCTTTCCATAACACTATCAAAATTCTCTCCTAACTGATGAATAAACTCATTTATCTATTGGGTTACTGGTTGGTCCTTACTCCATACAACATCTCCTATGGTAGGAAACAAATTTTGCACATAGAAGAATAAACAAATGATCACAGAACCAAACTTACACATAGAATTCTTAGCCTTCTTGATTAAAGTTAGGTTTTAGGAAAGCTAGGTCAACTGAAGCTCAAAAAGATCATAAGAATGATCTTTCTTTATCATCTTCCATGATTGATTGACTGCAATGTAGGGAACACTATTTAACCTGCTTGACTAATAAAATTTGTGAGCAATCATTCTCATTGCAAAATCTATCTCTGGATCTGTGATTTTTGATATTGTCATTCCTCCCTTATTCCATTTTACCTAAGTGTTTGTTTGAATTATCTCTTTCCTCTATCATCTCATTATTTTCTTCTTGGTAATACTAGGATAGTCGGTGACTCAGTGAATCATGTCCTTTGTCATGTAGACCAATCCATTGTCCAGCCATATCTTCATATCATGAACTCTACTAAAGACAATTTTAATCCATTCAACCTTAAAATGATGCAAGAAATCTAGGGCATGCACTAACCCTTTCTCGACAACTAGTTGATGTTTTGCCTTCAACACACCATTGATAGATAACTTGTTGTATACCTCCCTCATCTCATAGTCACCAATCTCACCAATTTTGGACATATAACATGAGTGCATATCATTTGTCATCAAATCCCCTTATGAAATCAATGGCACAACTCCCATGAGATCTCCCTTCACTGCATTTTCTAGAACGGATTGAAATTTAGGTGGCTTACATGCATCACTCCTCACAAGTTGAACATTCAAAACCTCTTTTCCTTGCTGCTTAGTTGCTGCAGATGAAGTTAATTTTATATCTCTAAATGTAGGGTTAAAATTACAAGTTCAAGTTACTCGGTAATACCTTGTTTCAATAATCCTTCATGATGTGTGCTGATGACATGCTGTAAAGATCTTCACAAATTTAGCTTAGCACAAATAGCTCTTCTCAGTTGCTTAAAAATAGCTATGCAAGTTCTCAAATCATTGGGTGAAATAAGAATGAATGGTAATTTTTCACTTTATAGGATCAAACGGTAACTTTAGGGCTTCATTAAATGATGTATACACTTTCTAGGTGAATACAGTTGTCTCGGCCTTCACATGACAAATGGGTTATCATGTACTCATACTCGGTTGAAACCATGACTTGGTCAATACTACCATTTAGTTTTCCTCGATACATATGACATCTCGGCTATTGCAGGAGCTCGGCACACACTGAGTGACTCGGTCACTATGAACTTAGATACTGATGCTTGACATCAAATATGCAATATAGCTCTTTTCTTAAATCTATCCTAAAGCATCTCAATTCATGCAGATATGGACTTTAACATATCAAATGTCAGAAATAGATGTAAAATATGAAACTAGAAAATTCAGTTCCTTTCATACCTTCTTTGTTTAGTTTGAAGTGGTGTGATCACATGATCCATTGGATTGGGTGACCTAAGGTTCACTGGCTCCACTACTACTTCTACTTGCTTCCTCTTTCTTTCTCCATGTTTTGTTCATTTGATTCCTTATCTGTTCAATAGTTTCTTCATTTATGATTTGTTCATTACTCGCAACATTCAATTATCTTCGTAAGAGAGCAACAAACAATCAATCTATTTTGCAATGGCTCTTACCTCTATTTTAACTCCTCCTTTGGGCTTTTGTCTCAAACCTCACTCTGCCAAATCCCACAATCTTCAACCTTGCAGTAGAGCATTTCCATTAATACCAATTAAAAAGCTTAACACAATCATAAATCAGGCCTTATCTAAAGTAGAGATCACATTGCGGCGCATTGGTAATCATCATGCTAACTTGTGGGATGATGATTTCATACAGTCTCTTCCAAAACATCCTTACGAGGCAAGTAAACTTTCATTTTTTTAATTTATCTTTATAGCATTTATAAGATTTTTGTTTTATTAAATAGTAGATTTTAAGAGAAATCAAAATATATTATTCTATTGATTCAAAGATTATAAACACATTTTTATTAAATAAGAGAGTCTTAAATAAATTTTTAAATTATTCTTTAAGAGAGTCTTAAATAAATTTTTAAATTTTTCGGAGGAGTAAAATAGGTTGTCTCTTGTGAACTGGGATACAGTTTGCCTTCCGAAATGCCTGGGTGGGTTGGGATTAAGAAAAATTGTTCAGATGAATAAAGCTCTAACTACTAATGTGGCCTGGAAGCTCATTGAGAGGAAGGTGGAATGGTACAAAATTATGGAAGCCAAGTACCTCCAAGGTCTCCCCTTCAGAAGGAAGTTCCAAGATAATGACCTTCTAATTGGATCCAAGCTTTGGAAGAACATCTGCAATTGTAGAAGCATTCTCTCCAAAGGGGCATTCTGGCAGGTTGGCAATGGTAGATCCATTGGGTTTTGGAAGGATCACTAGATTTTAAATCTCCCCAACCTGGGATACAAATTCAAACCTCTTATGGATCATCTCAGACCTATTTTGGGCAATAGAGTCTCTAACTACATGGATGGTAGAGAGTGGAAGGACTTACAGATATGGTTGAGAGATAGACCAGACCTGATGAAGATGGGAAAGGAGCTTATGGAGAACCTTAACATCAGAACTTCAAACCATGAAGATACTGTCCTATGGGCCCCCACTCAGATGGGGAAGTTCTTTGTTAAATCTACCTACAACCTGCTACTTAAGGAGAATGGTAACATGGAGGACTGGAAGAAGGTTTGGATTCCCCAACTCACACCAAAAATTAATTTTTTCTGGTGGACCCTTATGCATGGGAAGGTTCTAACCCAAGATAACCTAGTTAAAAAGTGTTTCTCCATGGTGAATAGATGTGCCCTATATATGAAAGAGGAAGAAACAATGAATCATCTATTTATCCACTGTGAGTATGCCAGTAGCATCTGGCAAGAGATTTTTGGCAACTTGGGGGTCCCCTGGGTCATTGGTTGGGATGTGCATCAATTCAGCTACTGACGATCTCCTTCCAAGCATCCTCTGCTCCAACTGCTCTAGTGTATGATACCCCCCCACATCTACTAGGTGATCTAGAAGGAAAGGAACAATTGTATCTTCAGAGATGAGAGTACCCTCACTAGAACTTGTCTCCAGATAGGTACCAGACTTCTATGTGAGAATACTCAGGTGGCCAATTAGAAGCTCCCCTCTGCTCCCCCCAATGCCTGGGAGGTTAGAACTGCTGATAAATGGAATATCCTATTAGGGTTCTCTCTATTTGATGACACCAAGAAATTAGCCAGAAAAACCACTAAATGGATGGCCCCTACCAGAGGATGGATCAAATTAAATTTTGATGGCGATGTTAACACTAAGGGTCAAGGTGGTGGTGGGATCCTTCATGACTATAAGGGCAATTGCCTGATTGCTTTCGCTGGTCCCATTAAAAATGGCACTGTTACCCAAGCTAAGGGAATGACCCTTTTATGGGAAATTCAAATTGCTATTAATTTGAACGTAAGACACCTGGCTATTGAAGGAGACTCCAAAGTGGTGATTCAGGCTGTCAAAAGTAGGACCAGTGTGGGATGGTAGACCAAACCCATTCTGCTAGAAATCAAAGCACTTCTGAACAAAGTCCAGCATTGCACTATTGAACACATGTACAGAGAAGGAAATCAAGTTGTCAACTCTTTGGCTGTGATTGGCTTACATCAGCAAAAACTCACTAGCTAGAGTGGGGTGAGTGACTTGCCCTTGATGACTTAGCAAATCATCAGGGAGGAAAAGAATTTGAATCAATGTGCTCCACTGTCATGATTAATTTGCAATCCTGATGGATCACGTGTCGACGTGTTAGTAAGTTTTTTGAAATTATTAAAATGTACTCCCATTACCCCATGCAAGTTGATAATTACTTTCCTAACATGTGATGTAAAGGCTGTTCGAATCAGGATGCCTACTTGATGATTCTAGACAGCAAGCGTATCCTCAATTTTATTGCCTATAAAGGCACTTGCCATCAGTTAGATTTGGTGGTATGGTGCTCTTTTTTTTAAGATTTCCTCAAAGCCAGCGCTCTATGTATAACCCGATTTTTGGAAAGTTTTGTGAAAATAAGAGGTTTTCCAACGTCTGCAATTTTACTCGGCTCTCTAGTTTTTTGGCTTCCTTGATGCTGGTGGACAAGGATTTTGAGATGGGGGGCAATACTATTTGCATTTAACCTGATAAGATTGATGAGGCCTTTTCCAATGATGCTCTGGTCACTCATTACTATAAGGAGTGTGGGATTTGGGTTTTCATGGAGCATATGAGGGGAGGACATGATGAGAAGATTTCAAAGCAGTTCATCTCCACTTGGGATAAAAGGAAGGTCTCGGTGGGAGGCATTGACTTTCAAATTAATGAAGAAGTCATCGCCAAAGCTATGGGGCTTCCTATGACAAGGAGAAAATACAAAAAAACTAGCTGGACTCCAGACCCCACTAGCCACAACCAGTTCTTCCGGGAGAGTGAGCAACCTATGAAGAAACAAGGGGGCTTTAACAGAGAGGAGCTTCCCAAGTTTTGGCCTAAAATATGCCTCATTATCATGAAGTACTTCACACTGGAGGGTAAGTTCACCGTCTACTACTATTACCATCTGCCTTTTCTAAACCATATTAGAAATAAGGATTTGATGTCTATTCCTTTTTACCTTCTGCATTCTATTAAGAGCAACATTTTGGATATCAAGGATAATCCAGACAAACCTATTCCCATCCTCCATCAGGGCCTCCTCCTCCATCTCTATCAGTTTCACAAAGCCATCTGCTCGGCCCCCCAACCCCCTCCTATAATTCAGGAAGTTATCCAGGATGTTTCTCAGGTCGAAGCTACCAAACCTACCCAGTCCTCTTCTCACTCCATCCAAATTGCTCAGGAGACTGATTCTGATGTGGACAGAGGAAAGAAACACAAAAAACCCCACAAGGAACAGACTGGTCAGGAGGATTCCTACATCTCTAACTCTGTGGACCTCAAAATTAAGTCTGAAAGCACCCCCGACACTGATCGTAAACATAAAATAAAGAAATGCATGGATAGTCAGGTCAAGATTGAGGTGGACCTTAGTGGTACCGATCGTAGGCACTCAAGCATAATTGCTAAAGAGCAATGTAAGTCCAGGCTTAAGGAAACTACTTCCCGTGAGGTTTTCGGAAAAGATTCCCCTTCTACTGAATCCTTGAATGATTCTTCTGACCATCTGACTAGCCCCCCGAGGGTTGACACCCACCCCCCCTCTAGCCCCTAGATTACTTTGAATACCCCCATTAATTACACCCCCCCACCGAGCCCCACCCTTAGGACCCTGAACAGAGAGTCTATTCCCAAAGATAACTTAGCTCCCCTTGAGGTGACTTGCTTTAGAGGCACCCTCAAAAAGAATATTGTGGAGCTGGATAGAGACATTGAGGACCTCAAGGAGAACATGCAGAGGTTGGAGGATCACTGTAGATTGACCAATAAATTTTCCCTAAAAATTATGAGGAATTCGGCTACTACTCTGTGTCTTGTGAAAAACTGGCTGGTGGTGCTTTGGCGGAGGATGAAGATAACAAAGATCTCTTCCAGTTTCTTCAGGAGGAATGGTCCAACACTCTGCTATCTAGGCAGTTGGGGGAAAAAAATTATTTTTTGTTATGGAGGTTTTTATTTTGGTTAATTACAGTTCGAGTTTCCCCGGTGTTGTGTGTGGGGACTTTGTTAACTTTTATTGTTTTGATACTAGCCCTGTGTGGCTCTGGATTGGTAATACTCTGAACATCAATAGCTTTAGGCTTGTTTTCATTTTTTTGTTAGTTAGCTTCATTAACTTTGTTTTTGATAGAGGCAAGTGTGATTGGTTTTGCTACTTTACTGTTCTATTTGGCTATTTCCATTAACATGCTATTAATCTGCTTTTAGTCTTTGTACGAGCCAGCACCCTCTTGCTACTTTTTCCTATAAAAACAAATGTAAAAGACTTCTATCATTGGGATTTATCAAATCAAACATTGTGGGAGTCTTATTAGGGAGATTAAATACATGTTCAGTGAGTCAAATGCAGATAATGTTTCCCGACTTCTTGCCTTGGTCGATAATGTTGAACGTCTTGGAATCGATCGACATTTCCAAAAGGAAATAAAAGAAGCACTTGATTTTATTTACAGGTCTGTTTCCGATTAAATAAATAGGAATTTTGAAAAACTCCTGACCTTTGTAAGATTATCTGAGTCTTAACAATGTTATTTATTAGTCTAAGAGAATGTGTTGTATAACAGTTCGAATGTAATGTAACAGATATCAAAGAGATCTCAAAACGATGGCCTTGGGCTTCAGGATATCAAAGAGATATCCTGTTTCTCTAGGTATAATCTATATTTTAAATGTAAATATAACCTCAAAAGATCTGATCTATATTTCTGATTGTAAAAAAAATGAAATTCAACTTTATTTATCTGATTTTGAGTTCACTTTATATTGGAATATTTAATAAAAATTAAAAATACAATAATAGCAAATGGGCAGTTCTTGTGCTCCACTGCTCAAACAGAGGAGGATAAAATTTGAGGTATTCTAACTCTGTTTCGAGCTTCACATATTGCTTTTCGTGGAGAGAAAATATTGGACGAGGCTAAAGAGTTCTCTACTGC
The DNA here is from genome assembly GCA_027943335.1 of Chamaecyparis obtusa. Taxonomy (NCBI): domain Eukaryota; kingdom Viridiplantae; phylum Streptophyta; class Pinopsida; order Cupressales; family Cupressaceae; genus Chamaecyparis; species Chamaecyparis obtusa. The sequence continues at coordinate 24,672 of BSBK01010645.1, read as the reverse complement.
ATATTTAAGTCAAGCTTTGCAGAATTGTGGGATCAGCTCCAACCTTTTACAAGAGGCAAGCTTTTAACAAGACTAGAAGATTGCCTCCTTTATGAAGTGCACATGCTTTTAACATGATAAAACTTATTCATTTCTTGCATATATCATATTAATTCTTTGTTCATATTGTAAATATGAACCTTTTATATTCATATATCATTCAATCTCGAGTATGGCTGGTACACTAATCTGCCAAGGTAAGAAGCAAAGAAATATATTCAAATTTATGGAGAAAATAAGTCGTGGGTCAGGCAATGACAATATTTTTTGTAATTATCATGTTACGCTTTTAGATTTAAAAATAAATAAAATTATTTGCATTAATATTTTGTGTCACATTTTATGATCTATCATCAAGACGAGAGAATTGAAAAGTATAGAAATCAAATAATATATCTATTTATAAATTGTCAACTTCATTTTATCTTTGAATATATATATATATATATATATATATATATATATATATATATATATATATATATATATATATATATATATATATATATATATATATATATATATATATATATATATATATATGCTAAGATAACTGGATGCATAGAATGGCGGACAATAAAAAACTTTTATTTTTTACTAAAATGGACTTCAATGTGATTTGGTCAGTGCATCAACAAGAGTTTAAAGCTTATTCTAGGTGAGTTATGCCAGTTAGATATTAGATTTTATAATTATAATGTGTACTAATATTATTTTTAGTGTCTTTTATATAAATAAGTACAATTTAGTTATTAGTAATAGGTTTCAATTGATTTACTTTTAATTGTATGTAGTATTTTAGATCGTGGAGGGAGTCTCATTTATCTGAATTAGAATTTGCTCGCCATCATCATGTAGAATATTTTTTCATGGCATGTGCAAGTTGTGAGGATGAGAGGTATTCTGCATTTAGATTTGGCCTAGCAAAGTTCTCTGCGATTGCAACTTATATAGATGATATACATGATTCATATGGAACAATTGATGAACTAAAACTCCTCACTGAGGCTATCAAAAAGTAAGTGCTTAATCACAAATTATGTCGCTATATGTAATAATATATATGTTTAAAATTTTAATAATCATCTTCTATGTGCCTCTTAGGTGGGATTTGATGTCTATAGACCACCTTCCAAAATATATGACAATTGCATACATGGCATTGTATGAGACAATCAATGAAATGGATCGAGAAGCTAGGATAATTCAAGGCTGAGATACTCTTCCACCCTCTAAAGATACGCTATAGATACATTTTTTATTATTTGAGAATGAAATTTTAATTTCATAAGCTAAATGTTTTACCTACATTAACTATCTTATCGATTTGAATGCTCCTAGGTGCAACATAGATAATAAATAAAATATTTTAATTAATTACATTATTAGACATAAGTTTCTTGTGCATTATCAGTGAATTAATGTTCACCTTCATAATGATAGTAAAATTAATAGGCTTCTATCGTTAATTCATGTACAAAATTGATATCCTTCTATGAGAAAGGTTCATTAAATATAACTTAACTATTATTGAAGTTTTATATTAAATTTTTGGTTAAAAAATAAAAACATGTCCTTCAATTGGATTTTCATGTTTATATAGTTCATGTTCTCATTTTTCTTAAAATATTATTGAATTTGTTGAAGGTTTTCAATTTTTTAGTAGTTTTTGTTTACCTTAATAAGTGATTTATCTTTTAGGACTTATAATGTGGCTCAATTTAGTTTTATGTTTTTTAATAAAATAATTTGTACTTTGTTGTTTTTTATTCAAGATTATTCCTTATTTTTGTAGTGGGAAGATTATATATATGCCATGTTGCAAGAAATTGAGTGGATTGCTACAGGGCGCATACCAACTTTGGCAAAATTCATAGAGGATGGAGCATTTAGTTTAGGGACTTGTGCAACTACATTACAATCAGTATTAACAATAGATGAGATACTTTCAGAAGATATTCTTCTAAAAATAGATTATCCATCAAGATTCAATGATCTCTTAAACTTGGTTCTTAGATTAAGAGCTGATATAAAATCCTTTAAGGTGTACCATAATGTTAAATTTGGTATTAAAAATATTCTATGTATAGCCATAAATTTTAAATTTTTGAGTTGGTGTAAATAAAATTTATTTGTTTTATCATTAAATTTATTCTTTGGTTGTGAAGGGTGAGTAGGATAGAGGAGAAACAAATTCATCCATAGCATGTTACATAAGAGATAATCCAGGATCTACTGAAGAAGATGCCTTGAACTATGTCAAGAATTTATAGGATGAGGGACTCAAAGAATTAAATTAGGAGTACCTTAAAAATGATGGTTTTCCAACTCATAGCAAAGATTGTGCTTATGACATTCCAAGAGGTTTTCTTCATTTCTAAAAAGAGAGAGATGGTCTTATTGTTTTGAATAAAGATATAAAAAATCATGTAAATCAAATCCTCATTGAACCTATAACCATGTAACCCCTCAATGTAGTTTAATTATTTCTAAATTGCTGTAAATTTACCTTTTTTGTTAAATCAAAAGATATTTCATAATGTAATTGAAGTTCCAACTTCACAAATTTGGAGTTCCTTTCTAATGGTAATATATAGTGTAGTTTATAAGACAATTTCATAAAATTGTGTGATTATTCTTCTTAAAGATTAATAATTTCTAGGAAAATTTCACTAAGATGCATGACAATTATTTTAAAAGACCTTTCAAATTAACAAAATAAATATATTTAGAACTATTGAACACTGTTATTCTATTACTGCTATTTGACTAGTTACATTAATATGCTATTAATGTGCTACTAGTCCTCTGTTCTTTGGGCCAGCACCCTTCTGCTACTTTTTTCTATCAAAAACAAAATAAATAGATGTTGGTTAAAGAAAATATTATGTAATCCTCAATACATTTTTCAATGTGCAAAAAATATTTTGATGTCATACATTTATTAGAGTGTAGGGTTTACCTAGAACCCACATGTAGGCTTAAGTCATAGTTTGTAACTAGGTCTAACTTAACCTTGACATTAAAGGTTAGGTTTTTTGTTAAGGGAAAATTGGTTTAATGGGACTAGAAACCCAAGTACAAAGTAAAAATTTAAATAGGAGAACGAGCTATAAACAAATGGAGAGACCCACACCAAGCTAAAGACACCTAAAATCCATGTAACATCATCCCACACCACCTACATACTATTGACTAAATCTACATTCTTCTGAATACACAATAAAGGATAACTTAACTTTGTTTTATATCTAGATATCATTCAATTTGGAGTATATTTGGCACCAAAATCTACCTATATTAGAAGAAATAAAGTGTATTCAAATCTACAAAGAAAACAGAACTTGGGTAAGGTAATGGTAACATCTCTTATAGTTAGTGCATCATGATTTTGGATTAAATTGTGTAAGACATATTTGCATCAATGTTTTTGACAACATTCTATTATCCATCATCGAGATGATGGATCTTTATCAATTAAATAATATGCCAATTTATGTGTTTTCTAGTTCATTTTATCTTTGAATTAAAAAAATTATATATTTAAAAATGTTATGTTCGAATAATTGGCTACTTAGGCTGGTAGGCAATGAGAAACTTTCATTTATCTCTAAAATAATCTTCAATGTGATTCAGTCATTTCATTAGCAAGAACTTAAAACTTACTATAAGTGAGTTATGGGCATTAGAGATATTAGATTTTATAATTATAATGTGCAATAGACTCATTTTATTTTTCTATTTTTCTATTAAAGTTTTAAAAAGTAGAATTGGAATCTGGTTTTTTTTTTTTTTTTGCGATTAAGGTTTCAAGTGATTTACTTTTAATTGTATCTTGTATTTCAAATGGTGGAGGGAGTCTTGTTTGTTGTATTGGAATTTTTTAGCCATCATCATAAAGAAATTTATTTTATGGGATGTGCAATTTGTGAGGATGAGAGACATTCTATATTTAGATTTGGCTTCTAGCAAATCTCTCAATGATTGTAACATATATAGATGATATATGTGACACACTTGGAAAACTAGATGTTGTAAAACTCCTCATCGAGGCTATGTTGAAGTAAGAAAAAAAAGACCATTCTTGTTGTCATTTGTAATGATACATATGTATAAAAATAAAATTATAGCTTTCTATGTATCTCTTAGGTGGGATCCAACTTCTATAGACCACCTTCCTCAATATATGAAAATTGCATACATGACATTGTATGAGATAGTAAATGAAATGGATTGAGAAGCTAGAAAGATCCATGGTCAAGATACTCTTGGCCTCTTTGGATGTACAATGCAAATATATTATTAAAAGTGAAAAATATGAATGTTTTTAAAAAAATTTTAAAATCAAAATTTTCCTATTTTAAAATAGATTATTAAAATTTAATCATTTATAATTATATATTAAGATCAATCTTAGACATGTTCAAATGATTTATATCATGTTTGTTAAACACAATACTTTATTTTATATTCAATAGAATTTAACATTACTATTTATAACTTTACGCATCTTCTTCTTTATGTACGAACTTTTTAATGTACCTATTTTATTTTTCTTGTCCAACACATAATTTTCTTTCCTATTATTGTTGAAATCATAATGATTAAAAAAGATTAATAGGTTTGTATTCTTAATTTATGTACAAGATGAATATCCTTTTATGTCCAGTTTTATTTAATTATTACTAAGATTATTACATCATTTTTTAGTACAAACAATCAAATATATTTTGGAGTTAATTTTTCTTGGTTATATATTTTATTATTATTTTTCTTTAAATATTATAAAACCTATTTAATATTTTGATTTTTTATGGTGGAGGCATTTAGTTTAATAATTTATTTATATTTTAAGATCTATAATAAGGGTGTCTGCAAGAATTTGAGCCCTACTTTTGAGTAAAATGTGGAAGTTTTTTTCTTTATGTTTCTGATTTTCTTTCAATTAATGTAAAACTTTGAGGAACTTAAAGATTGAATCTCAAAAAACATTAGTAATAGGGAATATACTTCTTAGAGTATAATTTTCAAATATGTAATTTATTCGTATACCCATGTGGTAGAAATTAATTTTTATTAGGCGTGTGTAAAAATAACTTTTCCAAAATTCTTGTTTTAGGACAATACCATACACTCATATGACCACCATACTTGACCTAAATAATTTTTTTTATGTAAATCCTTTTGGAGAAAGATAGCCAAGGCCTTGAAGATTGGTGAGCATATTGTTATTTTTTTACTAATTTTGTATTGATTCGAAAGTCTAGTTTAGAAACCTCTAGCATGTATAAATGCCACAAATTGATATATACTTACCATTTAAAAAAATAAATTAAAATCTTGAAGAGAAGTCTATGTAGATTATTGACATATAATTTATTTTGCAAAAAATATAAAAATTAAAAATGTCATTTAAAATTTGAACAAACTCACTATTTGAAATTTATGTAGTAGTTTGATTAATAAATAATAAAAAAATAGTAAAATTAATCATGTCACCCCAAAAATACATTTTTCAATTCTACACACTAAGAAGTCCAATGGGTTTTGTTTCATCAAAAAATCTGATTGGGAAGGTCTTCTAAAAATTATGGAAATGCATAAAATTTGGATTCCAATGCCTTAGCCATTAATTTGTAGGTCCAAGGCTTTGGCTTGGTCCCACCAAACCTGTCACAATCTGAAAACAATCATAGAGGGTTGGTATACAATTCAAAGTTTTAAAAACATGTGCACATTCTATAAAATGTGTATCCATTTCAAAAACAAATACGCATTTTTGAAAAATGATCTCAACAAGCTCATTTTCCCAAAGATTAATACTTATGCAAAATGCATACTCACATTTTAGAACACATATGTATTTTTCCAAATGCGTATGTGTTTTTTAAATTTTGTAGTTGGGTGCCCAAACCTAAATGTGTATGCATTTTATTCATAATATGGACACATTTCTAAATGGATTCCCATAGTTAGGAAGGATTCCTCTAGATTAGGACTCAACTTCTTGCATTTTTCCATAAGGCTAAACTTAGTTTTATATTTTCTAGCAAAATAATTTATGTAGTTTGTTATTTTTTCCAAATTATTTCTTTTTTATGTAGTGGGAAGCTTATATGGATGTCATGATGCAAGAAACCAAGTGGTGTGCTACAAGGCATATGCCAAATTTTGTAGAATACATAGAAAATGGAACACTTAGTTCATGGAGTTGTGGAGCTAAATTATGACTAGTATTAATAATGGATGGGATTCTTTCTGAAAATATTCTTTCAAAAACTGATTATCTATCATGATTTAAAGATATTTTAAGATTGAGTCTTGGATTAAGAGGTGATGCAAAATCCTTTAAAGTGTGTAATAATATTAAGTTTAATATTATAATATTCTACACCATAAATTTTTTAATTTGGAGTGCTTCTTGAAAGGAGAGATAGGTAAAGGAGAAACAAACTCATTGATGACATGTTACATAAGAGATCTTTCGGGACCTACTAAAAAAAGATCCTTGAATTATGTTAAGAATTAATTGGATGAACAAATCAAAGAATTAAACTAGGAGCACCTTAAAAATGATGGTGTTCCAACTTGTAGCAAATATTATGCTTATGACATTACAAGAGGTTTTCTTCATTTCTACAAGGAGAAAGATGGTTTTAGCGTTTCAAATAAATATATAGATAATCATCTAAATAAAATCCTCATTAAAATTATAACCACACAACTACTCAATATAGTTTAAAATTATGTCTACATTGAGGAATTTTTTTCATTTTTTACCAAATTGAAATATATTTTATAATATAATTGAATTTCCAAGTTTACTAATTAGTAGAAGTTCATGGGATAAAAAGATAGTTAAGTGCACCTAGAACCCCTTAGTAGAATGGAATAGTAGAAATGAGGAATAGGATCATACTTGACACAACACGCACCATCATGATTGAAGGAAAGGTTGCACACACCTATTGGAGAGATGTGGTCAATATTGTAGTCTACACAATCAATATAATTCAATTGAGGCTAGGCTTAGACAAGACACCTTATGAGATATGGTTTGGGAATGTACCTACAGTCAAATACTTTAGAATCTTTGGAGGCAAGTGCTATGTCAAGAGAGATGAAGCAATTGGCAAGTTTGATGCAAGAATTGATGAAGGTATTTTTCTTGGTTACTCTACTAAAATAAAAGCTTATAGATGTTTCAATTTAAGATTGAAGAAGATCATTGAAAGTGCTCATCTTAAGATTGATGATAAGTTTATGTTTCAAGAAAGATATCATGATTATGCACCTATGATTGAAGAAGAACCTAGACCTACCACTAGAGAAACATTTTTTGATGAAATGTTTGACAACATAGATGTATTATTCAATGATCCTGAAACTAGTGAAGAAGAATCACAGAAGTTAGATGAGAGAGTCACACCTATGGACTTAAGCAAGCCCCTAGAGCATGGTATGAAAGACTTGATGGCTATTTGAAAAAGATTGGATTCAAGAAAGGAGTAGAAGATTGTAATTTATTCATAAGAGAAACATCTGATGGACTATTTTTAGTTGCTATATTTTTTTATGACATTATCTTTGGTGGCAATGATAAGCTTAGTGCATAATTTGGTAAGGAGATGTAGAGAAAATTTTTAATGAGCATGATTGGACCTATCAAGTACTTTTTGGGATTGAATGTGTAACAGACAGACAAAGGTATATTCATAAATCAGACTAAGTATGTGAAAGAGATCTTGAAGAAATTCAAGATGGATGATTGCAAGCCAATAAGTACCCCTATGATAATAGGATGCAAGATTTCAAAAGAAGATGACTCACTAGCAGTAGACATAACCAAGTTTTATAAATCTATGATTGGTAAACTTGTATATCTTACTCAAACTAGACCAGACATTTCCAATGCAGTTGGTATTGTTGGAATATTTGCAGAAGAACCTAAGAAAAGTCATCTCATGGTAGTAAAGAGGATATTTAGATATTTGAAAGGAACTATAGACTATAGTTTATGGTATCCTAATTCAAATAATGTAGAGCTTCATGTATATACAGATGCAGATTGGGCAGGATGCATGGATGATAGAAAGAGTACCTCAGGAGGTGCAATATTTCTTAGTGATAGACTTGTCACTTGGACAAGAAAGAAGCAAAATTGTATCTCTCAGTCAACAACAGAAGTAGAGTATGTAGTAGTAGCATTGAATTGTTCTACAATTGTGTGGATCAAGCATACGATAAAGGATTTTGGTATTCAGATTAGCTATCCTATTGTTATTCATTGTGATAACACTAGAACTATTAAAATGTTAAAGAATCCTGTCATGCATGCAAAGACAAAACATATTGAGATAAAATATCACTTCCTAAGAGAGAAAGTAGTAGAGAAATAAGTAAAGTTGGACTATGTGAGCACAAAAGATCAGCTAGAAGACATAATCACAAATCTTTTACCTAAGGATACATTCGAGTATCTCAGGGAGAAGTTGGGAGTAATCTCCTTCCCTGAATCTGATTAGAGATTGTAGGAGTGCATTAGTCCTCAGTGACTGATGAAAGGCTGACTACTCTATTTCAAGAGTAGTACCGGTGCTTAATTGTTTGGTGCCCTTTGTCATTGATGTGAAAGGGGGAGTAAGTATATATTCAATGAAAAACCAAATAGTAAATAATACAACAGTTGATATTTAGAGAATTCAGTAGTAGATGAAAGATTCATCCTTAAGGAAGTTTTGATGAGGAAATGAAGAATGTTATAAAAGAATTGCAACAAGGGGGAGTAATTATTTAGAAAAATAGTAAGATATGGAGGATTCATCCTTGGGGGAGTTTTTTTGAGTAAATGGACAATATTATAAAATATTGTACATTTGGTTTGATGGTGTTTTTCATTCCATATGTTTCCATCAATGTCAAAGGGGGACATTGTTGGAGATTTTCCAGCAAGCCAGAGTGTTGACTGTATGTTTGTCATTGATGACAACATATGGTAAGCAGCATGTATGGATGACTGATGGAGAGAGATGTAAGTATATTTTTCCTAGATATGTTATCAACATGATATAATAGACGTAGAGGTTGATTCGAAGTGAAGACAATAATAAAATAGTATGTATCAGTGAGTGTTCCTAATAGATCCCACGAAGAGTTCTGTATGAGATTTATAGTATGGTTATAATGAAGCCTTGCACATTTAGATTTATATTGTAGACATATGTATGATACTATGTTCATGGACGCAAAGTCTGATATGCAGTTTAGGTTGAGTTATGAAGTCTCTAGTTGACAGTCATAGTTTCCTGAGTTTATCTGGTAGAGCCGACATTCATTTTATTGTTGTAGTCGTTGTGTCTATCAGTTTGATATGTGTGCTTGGATTAGTGTTTGGAGAATATTTAAGAATGATTGGTTAAGAGAGCATGATGTAATTCAGCATTAGAAGAAAGTATCAGTTCATTTGGTGGAGCCGATAGTGTGAAGCGACTCATCTACTCATATTGAGTTGGGTGGTCCTAATTTGTGTTGCGCTCTTAGTAGAGCTGACTAACATTTTATTGGAGAGTTGTATTGTTTCTCTAATATGATTTCAAGATGGTTCTAATAGGATGACTTGACTAGATCATTTAGAGGAAAGCTATTTATAAGCAGTCATTTGTGATTGATAAGCATGTCAGAAAGTTGAAAGAGAAGAGCAGAGCAGAAGGTGTGAAGTGTTGACCCATCAGCAGAAGGTCTATGTGACAAAGTAGAGAATATATTCTATTCATCAGAACTAATCAAGACAATAGATCTATGTGTATTTCACCAAGTTCCAGATATAGTGTGTATCTATTAAACAAAAGTTTGCAACCTTCACCCCCTTTGAGCTGTGTTCTCCTAGATAGTGTGTCCTCACCCCTAATAGGGTTACTTGTAAAAGACTCCTAACAAGGTCTGACTCCTAACTATACTTAATGCATTGTAAAGATCAACTCCTAATAGGGTTGTAAGATCTTCTAACAAGGATCATAATACTCTAGTGCAATTTATAGCGGATGTTAATTCCTACCGAGGGTTTTACCTATTTGGGTTTCCTCATAACCAAAATTGTGGTGCTATGTTAAGTGTTCTTATATTGTGTTTATGCTTAATGTTATTCTATACTTAATTGGATAAAGAAGTGAATCTTGGAGATAAATTATTCAAACCCCCCCCCCCCCCCCGTCTCAGTTATATCTTGGGACTATTCCTAACAATACCTTGATATTAGTATTTTAATTCATTTGTGATGTATTAAACATAGTAATAACAAAAGGTGGAAAAGAGTTTAAACTTTATTTATAATTTTCCAAAAATCAGCTACAGGGACCGAAAGGTAATCATGGGATATTATTTAATGTAAAGGATTTTACAGAATGGGGGTTCTTATTTTGGAGAGTCTTTGTGCTACAAGAGAGAATACATTTTCATTGTAACAATGGAGGAGAAGCTACAGGAATAAAGAAGGGAAGATTTCATGATCTTTTATTGCTTGTTTGTTGTTTGGAGATTTGGGCTTGTGTGTTCAATATTGTATTAGGAAATAATGAAAGTGTAGATTGACATGTCTATTACTATGTTCTTTCTTTGGATTATGATTTTGAATCTTTTTTAATCTTCTTGGTGCAAGTTCCATTGTGTCAAACATAAATAATGTAATTTTTAAAACTGTGAGTTCAAGAATTACTATTTTTTGTTAAGTTTTATGTCATTTTTCTTATGACTTCACATCTATGAGTGTGGGAAAGACATAATTGTGTGTCTCCTATCCTGCATTTATTTAAATTTGAATATTAGTTTTCCCATCTATCTCATGATTGTGGATAAATTTTGATGCCTTTATTGTTTTCTCATGAAAATAATACCTTTTTTTTATTCATTGCATACCTGTGAAAAGGTTGCTAGATACCTCTCAATTTAGAGAAAAGTTATCAACACAATGAAACTTCTCCAACTTTTGGTGGCATTTGTTCTTTTGTTTGAACATTTTGAGTCATTCTTTACATCTTGTTTGGAAGGATAAATCTGTTCACTAACAAGGTGATAATCAATTTTATGTTTGATGGATTTTAGCATTTATGGACATCCTTGCTTATTTCCTAGCCAGTTCTTTGAATTGCATTAGCGCTGTATTTTTCATTTTGGGAGCAAGTGAAGTTTTCTCATAGACATGATCTTTTAGTTGAACCTTTTTATCCAACTATTATTTAGTTTCTCATAACAAATTTTTCTCAACAGTATGTTTGCACACATTGTAATTACTATCATTAAAATCATTTTCTTATAGCTAATATTATGTCTTTTGGATAGTTATGATTCTTAGTAACCTCTAATTTTAACTATGTAAACATTTGTTATAAAAACATAAGAAGATTTTTTATGTGCACAATACATATTATTTATTTCCCTATTAAGAATTTATTTTAACCACTGCAAAATTTGCACACTTGATCTAATACTTACACACAAATGTCCTAATAATCATAAGTCTAATAAAATTAAAAGATTCCTCCACTTACTTTTTTCTCAACTACTTAAATATACTGGTAGATAGTTATTTTCCATTTTAAATGTACTTTTAGTTTATGAAATCCAACAAAATATTATTGGAACATGAACTGATAATAGGCTACCTCTCCTAATCCTACCATTGACTACGCTCATTTATTTAAATCCAAATTCAAACACTGTGAACTATTAGAAATATAATATATGGGAAGTGAGATACTAAGAGGGGGGTGAATTAGATATCTTCAAATATTTTCTTCCTTTAAGAAATTTCACTTGCATATCATAAACATGAATTTCAATGCTGAAATAGATATAACATTCTATCTTCAACCATCAAATGAAACACATAACATATAAATTTTGGTTACCCAGGAACCCTTGAAAGGTAAAACTGGGGTGGGGATGACACCCAAAAATCTTCACTACTGCAGTATAAATTTTTCATGTTAGGGCTACAATGTTTGATCACTTTTTTAGATGATCTACCCTATGATGGGTCTACCTTGTTAAGAGCTTAAAGACTTATACAATCTACCTTGATTATTAAAGGATTTGAAACTTACAACTAAGAAAGAACTCGGTTAAGAGATTTATGAAAGCCTATTAGGACTGCTATGTTAAGAGATTTACCCTGATTCACCTTTTAAAATGTATTAGTACCTGATCCTTCGATTTGCACTAAAAATTCTCATTATAGATCTCCTCTTTCCACTACCTATTTGATCTCAAAATAAAATGTATCTTTATTCTATCCTTCAATGCTTTTCTCAGTGACTCTAACTGATCTCTGCCTATATCAAAATACTTCTATGTTCTACGTACATGAGATCTCCTTCATTACATCTATCCATACACATATCATTTTACTTTTTAGATCTCATCTTGTATAGGACATCTAATCAACCTCCTAGATCAAGATGAATGATCTATATTTTCTACTTATGTCACTTAAGCATTCCCTTTTTCTTATAGGTTACATGGACTATATAAGGATTAATGATTAGAAATACAAGGTGTAATCAACTCCTTGATTCCCTCAACAAACATTAAATCTTCCATAGAAGTGAGCCAAAATGTTTTACCTAAGTTTTTGTGCCATAACAAACACATATGTCAAAAGTGACTTTCTCAGCATATGAAGTCTTTGGTGCTCGGCAATGACTCTTTTATACAACTCGACATAAATTGCTTAGCGACTAGTGAAGTACTCGGTGACCTTTGACTTGCTTGGTAGTAACTACTACTCGGTAACTATACAAAATACAAGTCTAAATATAACTCAACCTTTACAAGATGTCTCAGTCGTAGTGATGACCAACCAACATTTCCTAGAAAATGACTAAGTGCTAGACACTAATAGACCAAAAAAATTAGGGATCAAAAATCTCCCCCTTTTACATTAGTGGCAAAAATACTTTTCCTTGACTTTTACATTACAAAAGAGTACTTAATAATATGAATACTCCCCTTAAGACTTTGACTCAATCTTCAAAAGTTTCTACATATATATACACATATCTCTTTAACATACATTGAATATATACATTAAAAAATAGTATGTCATACCTGTTGGTGTTTGAAAATGCTTACGCCAACTAGGGCTGCCAATATGCCTAAGATGGATATTAAGGATTGGCTAGTTCCAAATGTGAGCAATCTATAGGCAACTGGACCAACTATAGGGATGGATATTCCCTCTTCTGCTTCTGGCTCTGTGAAACCAAGGCGGGTACACCTGATCCAATAGTTGTAATTCTAACTGATAACTTCAACTCTGCCCCTTATTTTTTTATTGGATCTTTTAACAGATAAAAATAGTGAGAGAATACTAAACAACAACCTATTGTTCATTGATCCTCCATCACTGGGTAGGACAACTTGCATAAAGTAAATAAAAGTAAATACTGGTATTGATTCAATGTTTTCTTGCAGAATGTAAACAATCATGCAACACATGTAACAGTACAGGGGGTACTAGCTCATGATCAGTGCCTCATCCATTGGGCATCACACCTGAAACAGACATGAAATACAAGAGCAACTACTAGATTCATCTGAGAAACCAAGCCATAAACATAGTCAAACATCTCTTACACTGCTTACAGATATCCTTCCTGATTGAACCAGATAAATCTATGCTTCACTTAGAGGCTTTTAACCTGATCCTAGATCAGGGCTGAGAGACAAAACACATACACCAGTAACCTACTGCAATGAGTTAGAAAACTCAAAATTCATCAAGAACAACTGAAGGAGAGATCAAAGAATGAGTAACAGTATTAAGTATATGGGTTCATATCCCTGTATTACAAACTGATTCAGTGATACTATAGACACAATGCAACATATACATAAGTCTTCTTCTTAATACTGATACAAAAAGCAAAAAATTGGTTACAAACCGGACTGGGGATACACACTTGCCTTTCAGCCTCCTGTGTCAAGAAAATACAGCCAGCCCTTCTAAATGATCAAAAAATTCCTTTTATAGAGAACAGGGATACACAAAATATCATTTAAGGCAACTTTTTAGGGTAACACTAACAACCCTAAAATTCTTAGAAATATCTAAGATAAATTTGATTGCATTTCATTCCAAAAACATCTTTTACAAAAATCTACATCTCTGTTCAAAATGGACCTCGAGTTACACAGTCTGAAACTGCTCTCACCCACTTTGTCAGAACTGAAAATAAATGCCACCATTGGAAAGCTTGTGTCGTGGCATTTCCGAAAACATATAATATGTCTATGTTCCAATAAAAAATGAGCCCTGAATGCCAATTTTCATGAACAGACTATTTTATTTAAATTTTTGATTTGTAACTATAGTTGACTTTCCAAATTTCGAAAATGAACCTTATGAAAACCTTTTAAATTTCGAAATGAGCGCACTTCGCCACTTGGCACATTCTGATTAGCTAGTCTCGCTGACCGTGCATCTATTCACCAACTCACCACGTTGCCACATGTCACAATACCGCAACAATTAAATAATGAGCATCTTTTCCTAACACTTTAGCGACGATTGACAAGATCCACCTGGATAATCTGCCGCATGTTATTTCCACATCATTGGAGTGCCACTTGTCACGATCTCGCTGAACTGCTAAGCTAAATCCCGTGCAACTTTTCTTTGGCGGAATGACGATAGTTGTGGGATGCTGGGCATGGATCTCGAGGTGTCAATGAGCAACATATTTAATTTTCATTAAAATTTAGGTGGCACCCACGCCCAGCTAGCACACGAGTTTCAAGGCGGGTCCACAAGCGAGTGAAGGAGAAACGCCTCTTTCCTTGCTTGTTTCTTTATTTCTAATGTTAGTAGTGTTTGTTTTAAATATTTTTGATATACATACCAGGCTGCATGTGGGACTAAACACCACAGTAAACCTGATCTTCCTGCCGATTAACACACACACCTGCTCGATGCTTGCTGGCGGCATAGACCCCAATTCTTTTGGTTTTGGCACCTCCAACCTGCACCTTTACCATGGCTAAAGACCCCTCCAAATACTTCTAAATGGTGCGCAAACATTTACACAGTACGTGAGCGGACATCTGGTGATGCTTTCCATAACACTTGAGCAGGCCGCTTTCCAATTTCTCCTGTAGATCGTCTCATTAAATGGAGGAAAATGTAGGCCTAAAGGCTCACGCAACCTTCTGCAGCCTTGGTGCATTCACGTCATCGACTTTCATTTCCTTAGTGTGCTAAAAAATCACGAACAAATGGCGTGTAAGGGGAAAACAGTGGCACCATTCATCCTGTATGCAGCCACCTCCAAAAAACTCTTGCAACCTCCTCCTACGCATTTCATTTCCTCCAGAGGTATGCGTAACAATACACTTCTTTATGGCAACCACAACACCCAAAAGATGTATGTGAATTTCCTAAGGGGACACGTACTAGATATTTCTTTTAGCAATGAGTGTGCTGCCCAAGCGTAACAGCCAATAACATGTGCATATCTCATGTTGGTGTGTTCAGTCCCTAGCAAAGTGCTCACAAACCTCCTACCAAACTCACAGCTCCTCTGCAAAGCCCGCAACCAGCACGTTCCAATTGAAGTTCACGCCACATTCTTTGATTTGTGTCTTCAACAATCTGAACAAAATTTATGCACCACACAACTGAAAGCGCGTGCAGCCTCTTCCTTGCTCTGTATAGCAACCTTGTAAGAAGACCTATAGATCTGGTGTTCACGGGCCTGCATATCTTCTCTAACATGCAACGCCTCACTATTTGGTGCGCACATAGCATCTTTTTTAAAAATACACAGCCCTCCTATTTGTGTGTTTGCTACAGCAGGTGCGTGGAACACCAACTGGCATGCGTAGGATGTTTTAAAAGAACTACACCAGTCCAACTTTACAATTTGCAACTCTCATATTGGCATATACGTGCCCACATTTGATACAACAATCCTATCGATACATGGGCATGGAAGCTTCTTTGTTTAGTGCCATGCAAATCCTCCATACGTTGTGCACAAGGCCTGCTCAAATAAAGCACGATGGACACTACTGACAATGCCAATACACAAAGAAACTCCTCCTCTATGTGCTCTGTTCACATAAAACGGAGAAAGTGTTGCAGAGGAGGCAAGCATACTCCTCTATCAACTCACAACTTTTAACAAACTTGCCTTTGCATAGAGTGCGCTCCAAAACCATTGAGGCAACATCAAAGGATATCCACCGACAGTGAGTTTGAAAGGCTAAAAACTCCAAGAGCAACTTTCTTCCTGCGACTGCAGGCCAATGCTTGATAAATTCAGAAATCATGAGTAAACTCTCAATTGCAAATTTATCACTGTATTCCTTGTGGTGACCTTTGAAAACTTTATCAAACAATTTAAACACTATTAGCCATGGAATCACATATTTTGTTATGCATGATACTTCATATTTCACTTAAAACTTTCACGTCATAACAGGTTGTTTTTTTTTAAATAATGAGGCAGGCTGGACCCCAAGCGTGTCCGGCCTAAAATATTTTTGAACTCAAACAACCGGCCCCGAAAAACAATCTAGGATGACTGGCGTGTACAACCGGATCCAATCTGGATAACAGGAAACCTTTAAAAATTTCAAAATTCAAAACTTCGCCAGTCGCCAAAACTTAATAAAACACCTCCAGTCGCCCTTAAAAAACACTGCTCAAAACAAATCGTTGGAAGCTGAAAATTGGTCGACATAAACTTTGTACTATAGGCAACAACCCTGAAAAATGGCATCACCTAGAAATGAACGAGCCAAGAGATTTTAAAGTTTGAAAATGCTCACTCAAAACTGCCGGCGAGTGCAAACTGAAAATCACTGTCGACCGACCCGGAAAGAGATGACTTAAAAATACCAAATGATGAGCTGGAGCCGAGCCACTGGATCTAGAAGAAATTTCATCAGCAAGGATCGAAATGAACCAACCATCAACTGGAGACGATCGCCCGTTCAAAAGATACGAATTTAGGAAAAAGGCAACTTTGCAAAGTTTTCTATCCGCACTTCATCATTATAAAACCCCTTTTTATCTGACCTGGCAATCTCGTCAAATGGAAACTTCACAACTTGAAACCCGGGATAGATGATCCCTTTGCCATGTAGAAGATGAGGCCACGGCTAGATTTATCAAATGATGACTTGGTTGCCTGGGAATAATCCTCAAAGTTGTGCCCTGAGAACATTCTGAATTGAAAACAGTTAAATTTATAGAAAATGGTTCTAGAATTGATTGAGAAAAGTCATCAATCGGATTCATCATAAGTTGAAACTTATCAAGGTGAATCTCCTTCATGTCTACATCATAGAACATGATTCAGTTATGCCTAACCTCGATCCGGGTGTAAATGACAGGATCCCAAAGTGAGCCACTCATAAAACTGAACTGTGCACTGCTGAAGAAACTCAACTATCTCCAAACTAAATAGCTCTGGAAAACATATCAGACAGGCACATGGAAAGTTGAAAATCGGCATGGTACTTCTTTCTTATGCCTACAACATGATGCAATGACTGGCATCTCTTGATCAATCACAGGGTACTTGATGCACTCATTCGAACAGAGCCTCCAACTAAACTGTGAAATTGACCTCATTAAAAAGTTAGAAATTGCAAACAAAATCAGTTTGGCAATCTAGGCAAATGGATTCGTCATGGCCTAAAAATTGGAATAGAGGAAGTACTTGACCCTCAGAAAATGGTGCAAAAGGAGTTTTATCAATTGGGTCACAGGGTCCAAAGTTATAACCAATTAAATGGGGCCACTGACTAAAATCGGGCAGATTAAAGAAATAGGACAAAACTAGAAAGCCAACTTTGGGGGATTCAAAATCCAATGAAACGGATTTGAAAAGGCTTGAGCTTCGGAACATAAGCTCTCTGATCTACATTGTAAATATTCCCAAAGTGGCGGGCCATGAAACTTAACAGGGCACTAGATATTCAACTGCAAACAGGGTCTGCTACAATGATTCGACACTTAGGCAAAAATATAGATCTAGGTGAACATCTCAAAACTTAGTACTCTCTAAACATTTCAAATTCTCCAATTAGGATCTAGAACCCATTGCATATGTCAAATGAATGGTGTTGAACCCATTCCTAAAGCTGTATCATATGAAATTCACCAGGCCCATCTTTATATGCTCTTGAACTAGGTCATCTTTAAACTGCTCATTGAAAGTTACAAACTTTGCCATTGGAGACTTCTCTGAACATGGCTTCCAAAAACCACATGGATTTTTCATAGTACTAACAATACCTTTCACTGTATTTTCTCCTTGTTTTACTCATGACATTCTCCTTTAAGTCATTTCATTTCCCCCTTGTTTTTGTCACTTGAATCTTTTGGGGTGTATCCAGGTGAGAAAATACTTATCCAAAAATGCTTTATCAAGCTACATTATCATTCCCAAGGCATTTTCCCATCCTGACATAACATACCTCAAAACCTATATCTTTATTTCTAACTAGGTAGCTAGATCAACTAAACTCTCGGCAATAGAGAGATGAGGATATCTTTGTGCTAACTCCTTTACCAATGCCAATTCTTTCTACATAACCTCCAGATGAGGTTTTAACATTATCTGTATGGAGATTAGTTTGGCTCTTATTCTCCCATCATTAGCCATCAACTCGGCTAATCTCCCTTGTGCATGAAGTAACCTTGTTAAATGAATGGAGGTGGAGCTTGCATCCATGCTTAGTGAATGAATGGTAGAATTCAAGTCTAGTTGCAGTTTATCAATCAATTCTTGATTTTCCTTAGTGAAAATTTATACATTACATAGCTTCTTGTACAGAGAATGAACATTCTACACAACCTCTTCTAAATTAGTCACTAAGGAAGAAAGTTCTACCTATTTTACTACTATCTCAGTTGAGACCTTTTCAAGTACCTTTGTCTCAAACTTTCTTTCAGACCACTGCATAAGTTTCTAATTTTCTTCACTGTCATCACTATTCACTTTCTTAAAAATTCTAACTAGTTGTTCTAAGATGGGTGAGGTTTCATTCACATCATCCATTTCAAGGGCTTCTATGAATATACCTTTGATTTCATGCATTACATGTTTTTGTTGATGCTCTCTTCTTAACTCTTCTTGCTTTCTTTTATTCCTCAAAAGATCTTGAAAATTTTGCATCTTCTCATATGTCAAGTTATCTCCCACTTCGGAATCACTATAAATTCATCAAGTAATACCTAAGTGGAAGGAGAATTATCCTTTTTCTTATGAACTTTCTTATTTGGGGTATTGCCACTTGGCATCTATACTAAGTCTTGGATAGCCTCTTTCTCCTTGGTCTTTGGATGTTCCTTAGTCTTCTTCTCTTCCTCTGTATGAGGTCCTATGACCGCTATTGTATATTTGTCTTCTTTATATTTTAAGTTCTCCTCTTCTTGTCCTTTATTACCTTCCTTGGCAGGTGCACTATCTATTGTTATTGTCTGCTTGTCCTCTTTCTCAGTGCTGGTACTTTGTGAGACTTGTTGTTCAATTGTGACCATATGAGAGTTTATAGGTGTAGTTTCCATAGTTTATATACTCTCAATCCTTGAATAGTCATGTACTTGAATTAAAATGGGACTGGTGCTTGGTAGAAACTGATTTAAGGCTGCCTCGACAAGTATTTGGCTCTTTATTTCTTTGATAGTTAATACATTTTTATTTACTTTTATCCTCAGGGATATCGTCAATGATGATCACATCCTATGATCCAGTCACTTCTACCTCCCTTCCATCTTCTTCCTCTTGATTCTGAGGCTCATTAATGTCTTCTTTATTATCTAGTTCCACTTGGCTGGATGTTCCTTCTCCTTGTTGTGCATTCTTATCAACTAATAAACCAAAAATGATTTTCCACAACCTTTTTCTTTTCTCAAAAACTTCTTCAACCTTGTGTTTCAAAATAGAATAGGCCCTGAGCTTAGGTACAAACCTATTTTTGTACTTCTCCATATATGTCTTTATTTGTTGTGGTGATAAATAAGGCATGATCTAAGCTAATGTACTTTCCCTTTTCTTCTTTTCTCTCATGATGGCATACTACAATTTCTGATCAATTCTGTTATAAATTTCTACAAGAATGATATTTCCAATCTATATAGGTGTCATCTTAAAAGTGCATAGCATGTCTAGCATAGCCTATTCAATGTTTTCTTTGCGATCATTACTTAGTTCTTCAAATTTAATAAGCTTGAAACTTGCTAATCCAGCAATTCTTTTTTTATTGTGGCATATTTCATCCACATTCATTTGACATCTATGTGATGCCACTTTAATCTTTGTATTTTTATTTTTATCTTTATTCTCTTCATCATTATCATCCTTCTCCGAGAGTAACTTCCTTCTTGGTTTCTTCCTGGGATGACTCGAAACAACTTTTGTTTGAACTAGTTTTCTTTTACCTAACCCTTACCCTTATGTTTTATTTCCTGGTGTTTTTCTTTGGGGCTCGGTAGCTGTGGTACTAGAAGTTTCCCCAGTCCCAGGTCTAAGAGCTACAGGAGGAGTGGGCTTTTATTTTTGCAACATCTTTATACTTGTCTATGCAACTGATACCTCCTTGCCCTTCTTTAGAATTTGAGTTTCCTCCTCATCAATTCCTTTAGACTCACTAGATTTATCTTCTCCCAGACCTTGTGTTATTTGAAGAGGTGCATTTTCCTCTTCACCTTCTCCTAACATCTTCTCTAGGTTCTTGCCTATTTTCTTTCTCTTTCTCTTAAGGGCTGCAGACTTTAACCCCATAGTTATTTTTGACTTGGCTTGTTTATAGTTTCCAAAAGCTTTAGCTTTCCTATCTATCTCATGTGCTAGTAAAGTGGTTATTGCTATTGAAGCTTCATCTACATTCACCTCATAAGGTAATGGCCTGAGCCATGCTATTATAGGAATAACAACCTGAACATAGGTATGATCAGTATCCACTAGAAAACATATGTCATTATAGTACTTATCTACTAGGGATACATAGATTCTACTCCTCTTTCTCATCTTTTTCTTGAATTCCAGAAAGTAGCTTTCCATAACACTATCAAAATTATCTCCTAACTGATGAATAAACTCAGTTATCTGTTGTGTTACTAGTCGGTCCTTACTCCATACAACATCTCCTATAGTAGTAAAACTATTTTGTACCTAGAAGAATAAAGAAATGATCAAAGAACCAAATTTGCACATAGAATTCTTGGCCTTCTTGGTTGAAGTTAGGTTCTTGGCAAGCTGGGTCAACTGTAGTTCGAAAAGATCATAAGAATGATCTTTCTTTAGCATCTTCCATGCTTGATTGACTGTAATGTAGGGAACACTATCTAACATGCTTGACTAATAAAATTTGTGAGCAATCACTCTCACTACAAAATCTATCTCTGGATTTGTGATTTTGGATATTGTTATTCCTCTCTTATTCCATTTTACCTGAATTTTTTTTTAATTATCTCTTTCCTCTGGCATTTCATTGTTTCCTTCCTGGTAAGACTAGGATAGTTAGTGACTCAGTGAATCATGTCCTTTGTGATCTTGACCAATCCATTGTCCAGCCATATCTTCATGTCATGAACTCTACTCAAGACAATTTTAATCCATTCAACCTTAAAATGATGTGGTAAATATAGGGCATGCACTAACCCTTTCTTGACAACTAGTTGATGTTTTGCCTTCAACACTCCATTGATACATAACTTATTGTATGCCTCCCTTAGCTCATAGTCACCAATCTCACCAATTTTGCACATATAACATGACCGCATATCATTTATCATCAAAACCCTTTACCAATTCAATGACATGGCTCCCATGAGATCTCCCTTCATTGCATTTTCCAGAATGGCTTCAAATTTAGGTGGCTTACATGCATCAGTCCTCACAAGTTGAACGTTCGAAACTTCTTTTCCTTGCTTCTTAGCTGCTACAAAATAAATTGATGCCATATCTCTAAATGTAGGGTTCAAATTACAAGTTGAAGTTAGTCAGTAATACCTTGTTACAATAGTCCTTCATGATGTTTGTCGATGACACGTTGTAAAGATCTTCACAAATTTAGCTTAGCACAAATAGCTCTTCTCGGTTGCTTATAAATAGCTATACAATTTCTCAAATTGCTGGGTGAAATAAGAATGAGAGGTAATTTTTCTCTTTATAGGATCAAATGGTAAATTTAGGGCTTCATTAAATGATCTATACACTTTGTAGGTAAATATAGGTGTCTCAGCCTTCACACGACAACTTGGTTATCATGTACTCATACTCAGTTGAAACCATGAATTGGTCAATAGTACCATTTAGTTTTTCTCGGTACATATGACATCTCAACTATTACAGGACCTCGGCACATACTCAGTGACTTGGTCACTATGGACTTATATACTAATGCTTGACATCAAATATGCAATATATCTCTTTTCTTAAATCTTTCCTAATGCATCTCAATTAATGGAGATATGGACTTTAACATATCAAATTTCAAGAACTGATGTAAAATATGAAACTAGAAAATTTAGTTCCTTTCATACCTTCTTTTCTTAGTTTGAAGTAGTGTGATCACATGATTCATTGGATTGGGAGACCCCAGGTTCATTAGCTGCACTACTTCATGCTTCCTCTTTCTTTCTCCATGTTTGTTCATTTGATTCCTTATTTGTTCAACAGTTTCTTCATTTATGATTTCTTCATTACTCAGTGCTTGTGCTTTGCAGTCTCTTTTTATGTGACCAATCTTGTGGCATTTTTAATAGACCAAACTTCCACTCATCCAACTCTTGGATTTACCTCTAAAATGTGTCTTTACACTGTTTTCTCCAATATGATCATATTCTCCACAATAATTACAACTATACCATGTATTGTAGTCCCAATTGAATGTTTTACCTTTCCTAGGTGCTTTATTTTTCTTATTGGATGTGCACTTAGTATTGGATCTGCATTCTTGTGGTCTATGACCATATTTTTGACAGTGAAAACAATGTCCTTGAAATCTAGGTGTAGTAGGTAGATTACTGACCTTTGACCTGCATTCATGTATCTGATGTCCATGCTTCTTACCTTTAAAACAATTTCCATTAAAATTTGATTTAGGATTGGACTTACCATTCTTGCTTTTGTAGATGTTTGTTGTGTCCTAGCTTTCCACAATGATGGCATGTAGGTTTGTTTCTCTTTGACTTTGCATTCCTTTGCTCTCCATTTTTTTATGATTCTCCTTCTGCAGTGGATGATAGGTGCTCATCATGTCCAAGTCCAGAGGTGTCACCAGATCTTCTTGGCGATTTCAATAGTTATTCAAAGTATTTCACAGCTTCATTTGGTTTGTTCATCCTTTCATTGAGTTCCTCTTCAGATCTCAACTCATTCTTTAGTTGACTATTTTTTGATCTCGGATCTGTGATTTCCATATCTTTTCTGCTCAACTCTTGATTGGAAAGTAGCAGTTGATTTACCATGTCCAATTGATTGTTTGTCAGCTTCTACATATCACATGTCCTTTTCATCAAGTATTATAGATATTTGTCTTTTGTATTCTTCTGCCATTGTCTTGTCTTCTTCAGTTTTCTTTTTATGTTCAATTACTTCACATAGTCTTGCTAATTTAATTTCCTATTCTCTCTTCATACTTTTGATATCTTCATTTAGTATGATGTTCCTTTCTAACAGATCTTCTATAGCTGCATCACTTTTAGTGGAATTTCCATTATCAAATAGACTTTTAGTGTCATCTTCTTAATATTGTGTATCATTATGTTGAATTGCCAATTCTTTCCTTTTGCTTAAGGATTTTTTCAATTCTCCTCTGGCTGCTTCAAGATGGTGTAATGCAAGCTAAATGCCAATCTTCTGATTCTCTATGATCTTTCCCAACTTATAGACCTCCATGTCAAAAACCTTAACTCACAAGTGATTATACTTCTTTTAAGAGACCAATGCTCTGATACCAATTGTTGGAAATCTAATATGGGAAGTGAGATACTGATAGGGGGGAGGTAAATTAGATATCTTTAAATATTTGCTTCCTTTAACAAATTTCACTTGCATATCATAAACATGAATTTCAATGCTAAAATAGATCTAACATTTTGTCTTCAACCATCAAATAAAACACATAACACATAAATTTTAGTTACCCCAAAAACCCTTGAAAGGTAAAACTGGGGTGGGGTTGGCACCCACAAATCTTCACTACTACGATATAAAGTTTGGCTGTTAGGGCTACAATATTTGATCACTTCAGATGATCTACCCTGTGAGGGGTCTACACTATTAAAAGCTTACAAACTTATATAATCTACCTTGATTAAAGGATTTGAAACTTACAAGTAAGTAAGAACTCGGTTAAGAGATTTATGAAAGAGTATTAGGACTACTTTGTTAAGAGATTTACCCTTATTCACCTGTTAAAATGTATCAGTACCTGATCCTTCAGTTTGCACTGAAAATGTTGATTATAGATCTCCTCTTTCCACTACTTATCTAATCTCAAAATCAAATTTATCTCTATTTTCTCCTTCATTTCTTTTCTCAGTCACTCAACTGATCTTTACCTATATCAAAATACTTCTATGTTCTGCATACATAAGATCTCCTTCATCACATCCATCCA